>JAODAL010001854.1:0-214255 GCA_025379985.1 Phyllomedusa bahiana
GAACCCTTCCGCAGGTAAAAGGAGAAAACCTCTCAATATAGAATACCCTAGAAGTTCCTTCTGAGCATTTGTGTGCGCCCTTCACACCCCTGTTACGGGGGTAAATGGAGAATACACCTCTCATTTGTATTAATACCAAATTTTAACTTCAGAGCATTTGTTTGGCGCCCTTACATCCCTTGTTCAAGGGTAAAGGAGAATTAACCTCTCATGTTTAGTAAATCCAAAGTTCCTTCATACTTTGTGCTGGCCCCTTCACACCACCTTTTTTTAAGGGGGGAAAGCCACTAGAAGAAGAGATGTAGTAAACCCAAGCTGAGCTCCACCAAATGTGCAAGGTTTAGGCCATGTTCACACTTCTAAAATGGGCCTATTTCGGCCTAATTACGGCCAAAGGCCCCAAATTTACGGGCCAAAAACGCCCATTCTTTACGGAATTTCACAGTTTCCATAGAGAACTAGGATTACGTCTCCTCTCCCCGCCCGCGAACCCCGGGGGCGGGAGTATTGACATGTCACTTTTTTAGCGGCGATAGCCCCGCTAGCAGGGATTGTCTATGGGCGGCGAAGTGCCGGCCCCCCCGCTACCGCCCCCCCCCCCCACCCCCGCCCCCGGGAAAATTGCCGCGCCCCCTTTGCCGTGTGAACCTAAACCTTAAAGCATTTTCCTAAGAAAGACCCTTGCCGCCCGCTTTGCCTGAAAACATGGCAGGCTAAATTCCCTGAAACCGGGTGTAGGGGACATAATTAGAAGATCTTTTTAATAACAGTTTTAAATATTTTCTGCAAAAAAACACGACATAAGGGAAATTTGACCTTTCCATTAAATTGGGAAAAAACATCATTTCCCCGATTATTTTATTAAAACTCCCGAGATTTTTTAAAAAATAAAGGGCCAACTTAACCCATAATTTTAACCCTTCCACCAAAGAGAGACTTCCCAAGACGATCTTATCTAGCCAGGGACACACTTCTAACCCCACCACCTCTAAGGGGCTAGAGAGGGGATGCTAGAAACTAGTCAACACCCAAAACCCGACTAAAACTGAAGCAATCCAAATTTTTCAGTCGGTTCGGGAAATTTTTACCATACCAAAAACCCCTTTTGCACAGGGTTTAATAAAAACTGCACCTTGGTCCCACCCTTTTAGCAGCCTCACCACAACGAGGTCTCAACCTTTTTGTTTAGTTGCAAAAAGGTGGGCCCGATGGTCTTTTTGGGGAAAAATAACCCCATAGTTTGTAAAAAAATGTTAAATAAGAACTAAGTGAATAGCTTTTACCATTAGGAGGGGACGAGGTTTAGGGGGAGACCACCTCATCAAATTTAATGGGAGTAGAAGGGTTTCTCAATTTGACAGGGCAAATAGTGTTTAAAAAAAATTGGTGAATTTCCCCAATTCGGGGGGACAGACTTGGCCACCCCCCAATATTTTTCCTTTTGGGGAAAAAATGCATCTAAAACAGAATAACCTTTTTAGTATCCTGAAAGTCCTGCTGAAAGGACCGAGAAAAAAACTGTTAGAGCCCCAACCCAATGAAGCAACAGCCAAATACTAAAAGGTTTTCAACAATTATACCAAATTCCACCATTTTTTTTTTTTTTCTCCTTCCTCCTTTTTCCTTGCTCTTGGAAATTGAAAAAAACCTCTGTGAAAGGGGGGATTTGAAAATCTGTGGTGCTGAAGAAACTGAGAACGCTTGTGTGATGAACAATTTTGAGTAGGGAAATTTTTGTCTCCAATCGTTTATGCTACAATACAAAAATTTCTATGAAGTAAGTGAGTACAACCTAAAATGGGGAAAGTCACAAATTTGGTGGAAATTTTTGTTATTCATCCCCACTTGAACTTTTTCTGTAAATTTTGAAGAACAAAATTAGACAGTGGCGGACCAGACCTTTTGACAGATACATCTGATCCAAATCCCCTTCAACAGCAATTGAATACATGAGGCGAACCATTTCTCAAGACACCGGGTTGTTGTCTGGCCTTATGGCTGAAGGGACATCTGGGGCAGTTATAAAAAAAAAGAAAAATTGTTACTTTCTCAATTGATACAGTTAAATCCATATAGGGGGAATTTTTCTTCGGACCAGAGGACCTTTCCCTTTTGGAATTAAAGACTTTTTAAATTTTATTTATTATTTTATTTCCTTTCCCTTCATCAGGAACTATTATAAAGGGGGTTTTAAGAAGTTTTAGTTTGGGGATCATCCTTTGCCCATAAAACCTCTGGATGAAGCAGACAGTGCAATAGCTCCCAATGGTTTTTATGATTTCACAGGAAACACCTAAATAACTGAGGCAGGCTCCGATTAGTGAATTTTCCCAATAGCCTACGGAAACAGGTACCAATTCGGCTTGGCAATGGGAAAAATGGCAATGAACCCAACAGGCACTGCAAAGGAAAATAACTGACTCCAATACCCACATTCTCTTCATTTGGTTTTTTGGGTCTGCACCTGAAGTAAATGTCTTTTTCTAGTATCTTTTTTTTTTTTTTTTTAAAACTTATTATTTTAAGCCAAGATTTTGGCAGATATTGTTTTCCCGGAACCAACCACTTTTGGGGACATTTTAACGGGCTTTTCGCCCGTTTTTTTTGGCGTAACTGCCCCCCGGCCCAAAACCCCCCCGTCGGCGCGGGTGCATTTTTTGGTCAGCGTTCCCACTTTCAGCTGCGCCCCCAGAAGGGGGGGGGCAAGGGGGGCCCGGGAGGCGTTTCGGGGGGGGGACGCGGGGGGGCCTCAAAACTCCGGGCATGTACATTTGCAAATCGGCAAAGCAAGGGCGGGAGCCTCGGCCTCCGATAGGGAGACCATTTTATTTTGGGGCTAAAAGCCCGGCGGCGGGAAGTGAAACAGGATGAACATGCGGGGAAACAGATAGAAAACAAAATTTTTTCCCAGAGGAGTTATTTCCCAAAAAATCGCCTTTAAAGGCGGGAAAAAATGGGCAAAAAAGCTGAACCCAAAAAAAAAATAAAAAAAAAAAAAATCCTTTTTCCAAAAATCTAGAACGGCGCAATATCAAAAATCGGGAAATTGGAATTGCCGGGGGAAAACAGTAATCAAATTTTGAAAGCTATTCCCCCCTTGGGCGGGGATACAAAGCCTATCAAATAGGGGCCAGTGAACCATTAAAACCTATGGGGAACTTGACCAAACAAATCAACGGCGGGCATTCAAAATACGTAAAAACAAAAAAGCTGTTTGGGTTTACTAGCGGGGCTTTCTATCCAGCCTCAGAATAGGAGCGACAAAACCCCTTTTTAAAGCCCATGGGGGGAAATTTTGAACCAATCAAAAAACCAAGGCGGGGGAACAAAAATTCAAAATACCGTAAAAAGGCAAAAAGGAAAGCTGATTGGTTTAATGGGGGGGGGGGGTTGGCTATCCCCAGCCCTCAAGTGCGACTAATTCCCCTATTGGAGTCTTGGAAAAAGGGGCCAATGCCTTTCGGGGGCTCCCCTCGCCCCTGCGGCAAGAAAAGAATAAAAAAAATTTTTTTTTTTAAGGGTAAAACATTATCAGATAAAGCGCTTTAAACCTTCTTTAAAAAAAAAAGGGACTTTAAAACCCCCAACAAAGTGTTTGGCGCCGAGACCCGGGGCAACATAAGGAAAAAAGGGAATTAAAAGAATTGCCGGGAAATACAGAAATTTTTAAAAATTTTTGAAGCGCTTCTCAAAGGGCGGCCCGAAGCCAGCCAATTTAGAAAAAGAGCGCAAAGACCCTTAAAATCCTAGGGGGAAGTTTATTAACCAATCAAAAAAGGGGGGCGACCGTGCCCAATTTTAAAAAATTTTGGAAAATATAGACCAAACAAAATCCAAGGCGGGGGAGTTCCAAAAAACAGTAAAAAAAACAGAAAAGGAGCTGATTGGGGTGAGCTAGCGGAGGGGGTTGGCTATCCCCCCCCAATCAAGCGCAAACTACTTTTCCCCCTTTTTTAGTCTATGGAGGAGATGGGGCCACTGGGAAACTCGGGCGCTAGCGCCGGGCGGGGATGAAGGATTAATAAAAAAAATCATTTTTATTAAGTGTAAACCATTTATCACATAAAAACTTAAAACCTTTTGTAAAAAAAAAATCAGTTAAACACCCCAAAAAAAGCGTTTTTTTACGCGAGACCAGGCGCAACAAAAGGGAATTGCAATAGAGAAAAATCGCCGGGAAATCCCGTAATTTAAATTGGGTTTTAAACTCTTCTGGGTTGGGTCCCCCCATAAACCCCCCCAAAACAGAATAGGAATGCGACAGGGGCCCATTAAAATCCTATGGGGGGGAAAAATTGGGCCAATCAAATAGGACACAGGGACCCCCTTATAACCTATGGGGGAAAAAAATTTACCAATCATAATTTCCCAAAGGGGGGAAACCCGTTTTAAAATACGTAAAAAGGGAGAAACAAACTGATTGGTTAGGGTAACGGGGGGTCGTCCACTTAGCCAATCAAGGCAACTACTTTCCTTTATAGCGTTTTTATGGGGGAAAAAAAATTTCCCACGAGGCTCTGTGAATTTGGGTAATTAAAAAAGGGGGCCCCTTTTTTGGGGCCCAATGGGAAAAGCAGGACCTCCCCCCATGGGGTTTTTTAATGCAATCTGAAATAAAACTGTACATTTGGGCCCAAAACAAAATTTTAAACCTTTCAGAAGTTGTCCCGAAATTGTATATAAAATGAAAAAATAAGTGGGGGGAAAAGAAAAAAAAATAATTTAAAAAAATAAAAAACAAAGTTTATTTCTTTATTTTCGTTATCCAAAGGGTCCCAATTTTATGGGGGCAACGAAAAAAAGAAATAAACATTTTTTTAAATTTATTTTAAATTTTTTTTTTCTTTACCCCATAATTTTTTATTCATTTTTTTAACACATCGGGACAAGTTCCCGTAGTTTAAAATTTGATTTTTTGGCCAAGCATTTTTTTTTTCAGTTGCATTAAAAAACCCAAGGAGCGTTTGCTCCCCCTCCCCCATTGGGGCCAAATAACGGGGCCTCTTTTAAATTTGGCCCCAAACAAAAAGCTCTCTCGGAAATTTTTTTTTTTCCCATAGAACTTCCCATGAAAAGTAGCTGGGGCTCCCGATTGGCCGGGGGTGGGCCCAAACCAAACCCCAAGCCCAACCAATCAGCTTCGTTTTTGCCCTTTTTACTGTATTTTTTTGGGAATTTTCCCCGCCTTGGGAAAAAGGAATTGGGCAATTTTTTTTCCATAGGTTTATAATGGGTCCGTTCGCTCCAAATTTTGTTGGCAAATTTTCCTCCATAGGTATAATGGGGGACTTTTCCCCTCCTAACTGATTGGGCCGGTTTTTTTCCGACCAACAGAAAGCTTAAACAATTTTAATTTTTCTGTATTTCCCGGCGATTCATCTATTTCAATTCCCAAAGTAGCGCCGTCCCCGCGACAAACGCTTGTTCGGGGTTTTAACTGATTTAAATTTTTAAAAGAATTTTTTTTAGCTGTTTAAAGTGATAAAGTTTTACACTTAAACCCAAAAAAGATTTTTTTTTTTTTAAAAACTTTATGCCGGGAAAAGCGCTTTCGCCGGGTTTCAGTGCGCCACCCCTCCATAACACCCAAAAAAGAAATCTCGCCTGGGGGGTCTGAAAATTTTCTGGGATAGCCAAGCCCCCGCTAAGGGACACCAAAAACCGCTCTTTTTTGTAATTTTTTTCTGTAAATTTTAACTGTCCCCGCCGGAAATATGATTGGTTTTATTTTTTTCCATAGGTTATAAGGGTCCCTTTTGTTTTTAAATTTGATTGGTCAATTCTTCCCCCATAGATATTGGGCCACTGTCCCTCCTATTTTGATTGGCCTTTGGTTTTTTGCCCCACCAATTTAGAAGAGCTTAAAAAATTGAAAATTAAATGTTTTTTCCCGGTTTTTCCTCATTGCAAAATTCCCCATGTAGCGTCGGGCCCCGGCGACAAACCTTGTTTTGGGGTTTTTTAAATGATTTATTTTTTGAAAGGTTTTTTGCTCTTTATGTGATAATGTTTTACACTTAATTCCAAAAAGGGTTTTTTTTAAAATTTAAAACTCCATGGGGCCCCACGCCCAGAAAGCCGAAAATTTCATGGGGCCCCATCCTCCATAGACAAAAAAGGTAGAATAGCCACCTTCCCCCTTTGGGCTGGGGTACCCAAAACCCCCGCAAACCCCAACCAATCAGCTCTATTTTAGCATTTTTTTCGTATTTTGGGAAATGCCCCCCTTTTGGGAAATTTTATTGGTCAATTTGTTTTTCCATAAGGGTTTTTAAAGGGGCTTTGTCGCTCCTAAATTCCCCGATTGGGTACTAGCCAAAAACCCCCCTAGCTCAACCAATCAGCCTTTTTCTGCATTTTGAACTTCCCGCCTTTTTAAATTTTGATTTGGGCAATATTTCCCATAGGTTTTTTAAAGGTTCAATGTCGCTTTCCCATTCTGTTGGCCGGTTTTTTGCCCGGGCCAAAGAGAATAGCTTTTAAATTTTTAAAAACTGTTTTTCCCGCTAATTTCCAATATCCAAAATTTTTGAATTAGGATAATTTTGGAAAATGATTTTTTTTTATTTTTTTTTTTATTTTTAAAAGGTTCAGCCTTTTTCTAGAATGTTGAACCCTTTTTAAACGATTTTTTATTCATACCCCGCACCGACAAGTGGAAAGATTTCCCCGCTGTTTTCCAGCCCCGTCCCCCGCTCGGGAAAAGGGTTTTTGGGGGCCGTCCCCGGCCCCGGCGCCCTGGTCCCGCCTGCGCCCATTTTCCCCCCACGTTTCCCCACACATCAGGCCAGGGGACTTTTCCCCCCATGTAAAAGTGCACCTCCCCGGACGGCGGGAAACTTCCGGCGCAGGGGGCCCCCACTGCGCCTAATCCCCGCCCTTTCGGGCCCAACACACTGGGGGAGGGGGCGGGGGACTTTTCCCCGCATGATGAATGCAAATAACCCGGGGGGCGAAACATAGGGGAGCGCCCACCGGGGCCAAGTCCCGGGACCCGCGCCAAAAACACGGCGAGGGCGGGGACTTTTTAAAATGGAAAGTTTTGAGCACGCCCCAGTGCCGAAAATAAAACATGCCAAATTTTGCCGGGAAAATAGCGGGAAAAGGGGGCGCCCCGACCCGGCGAGCTTCATACAAGTCGCCCTTTTTGTGGGAGTGGGTTTAAAACTTTAAAAAAATTTAAAAAGGGGAAATTTTTTCCCCCTGGGATTTCCTCAACCAATAAAACAAACCCTTTAAAAGATGGAAGCTGTGGCTGTATTCCAGAAGTTTAAAAAGAGCCTAAGAGGGTTTTTTTTTTTTGCCACATGTTTTCACTGGGCATGAGCCCCCCCCCACCCCCCCCCCCACTTCCAATATTGGGAAAAAAACCCACACATAAAAGTAGATAGGAAAAAAATACATTTTTCCTACAAAATAAAGAGTAAAATTGGGGCCCAAAAGGGCCGAAAAAACCAAAGGGCCCCCTTTAAAGGGAATTAAAATATAGTTTTAAGGGCCCCAATCCCCTTAAAAAAATTTTAAAAGGGTTTTACATTTTCCCAGGGGGCTCGGGAAATTGGTTAAAAAGGGAAAATGAAGTAAAGATTTAAGCGTTCCTGCCCCTTAGGGGAATTTTAAACATTTTACACTTTTTTAAAACATTTAAAAAGAGTCAGTATAATGCCCCGGGAAAAAAGGGCCCTAAAGAAAACCCTTTATAACCCGCCTTCTCTAGCTAAAAGCTAGATAACAAGCAAAAGCACCCGATTTCAATAGATTTGGGAAATTTTATAAAAAACGGAAATAACCCCGGAGGTTTTCTAAAAAGGGGAAACCCCCCCAATAAGACACCTGGCAGATTAAACCCGACCGGTTTAAAACCCAAATTTTTAATCAAAAGGAACGGTTTGAAAAACCCGGGGTTTAAACTTCCCCTGAAAATTTTATTTTTGAAAAACCCCTGATAATTTTTGCAGTTGTTAAAAACAAACCCAAAAAAATAAATTTATTAGTTTTTTTGCTTAAAGCAAAACTCCCAAGAGGGCCCTTTTAAAAAATAAAACCCGTTTCCAAAAGGAGGGAATTTTAGCACAGAACCGCGCCCTAACCTTTCCCGCTTCTAGTCAGGGTTTTTTCTTTCTGCTAACAGCTATAAAGACTTTAAAAATAAAATAAAATCCCGTAGAAACCAATCTTTTTAAACCCGAAGAGCAAAACCATAAAACCAAAATTTAAACCCCGAAAACTCGATGGGAAAAAATTCATTTCCTTACCCTTTTTACCATGGAGAGTGTTTCAGCTTGGGAGTGCACAGAAAACAAATACAAACAGTTCCCGAAACCCGAACCAGGGGTACAAAAACAACACAAAACGCACATGCTAAACCATTTTGCTGAAAGTTTTTAGAAACTCATCTCCAACCTTTTCACCAAGGAGAGACCAGCCGGCAGGTTCACATAGAAACCCATTATAGCCATCAAGGCAGCCCACCCTCTGAACCGTGGCCCTCTCCCTTTGGGGAGCAATTATTGTCCCGGGTATCAGCGCGGAAAGAAACTCTGCTGGTTTAAAAATGGAATGCAGGCTTTTAGACATCCCCAGGGGCCCTGGCTGGGCCCCCGAAACTCTGGGATCCCAGGGAATCAGTAGTGAGGGGAATGAAAGGAGATAGACACCAAGAAACTCTTGGGTCTACCTCCACAGGAGCCACTGTAAGTAACAATAAAATAAACCTGGAAATAGATGAATAGTAAAATAATTATAAACAATAATAAGTCTGAATCGGGACAGAAGAAAATCTCAGGTCCTGTCTCAAGTGTCTAAGGATAGCTATAATATGGGTGAGGTGGAATCCCAATTAGTGCTTGACTCCATTGAACCTGATACTCGTTTTTTCTCTTTTCTTCTGTCATAAGCTGGAGCTCAGGAGGATATTAACTCTCCCATATGTGTGCTGCCTGAGGATGAAGTGAAATGGTGATATGTCTAGGTATCATGGTGCATGAAGGTATGAATTCTCAAGGTGGTGCTGATAAGATGGTCAATGGTGATGTGTTATTATTCAATCACTATAAGGTGTTTGATATTTGGTCAACATGTGATGCGGTCGAGGTATTATTCAATGAACTATGTGAGAGTTGATATGTGTTACATGTTTGTGAGACGTACTACAATTGCATACAAAGTGGTTCTTGATATGTGGATATATTGGAAGATCCCTCCCCGCAATCGCATTGAATAAAGGCGGGCGGCCACAGGGGAACACTACCACACACCCACCAACACTACTCCCCCCCCAACGTCAGCGAGGGGAGCTGCCCGCCGCCCATTAGACAAAGCATTAATTTAACGGCGCGCGTGGGGGTGCGCAACGTGGAACATAATGTGCATGTCACTGTAAAATTCTCCCCCCGCGGCGGATTCGCTCTAGATGTGTCGAGTATTCGAGCGGAATCCACAGTCTCTAGAGAAACTGTGGATTACCGTGATGACAGGGATGGAACTGGAGACCGTACTGCAGCGCAAAATCCTGTGCGCGCAGTACGGCTCCAAATCCCGCGGACCAAATAAAGCCGTGTGAAACAAATGGCACGTTACAAGTGCAATAATAGCTGTAAGATATTATCAAAGATAAGCATACAAAAAAAATAGTACTACCACAAATATGATAGCTTCTTACCAATGTGAGGAGGCCTGTAAAAAATGGGTTTAATATATAAACCTCCCCTACTTACTGTGCTCGTGTTATCTATCCCTACTCGATCAAGGTGAGGATGAGTACTAAAGCAATTATTGCACTTTACTGAGACAAGTTGCAATCTTTTTGGACGGTTTTAAGTGGGATATTTTAGATTTGGGATATTTTCTCTGCTGTGATTTCTAGATATTTTAGCCCCGAGTAGAAATCTTTTGACTTGTCTAATGGACGTTTTTTTAAAGTGAACCCAATGGTACAGACAAATGGTTAAATAAGGCCCTGAAAGTTTTTTCGGATTGTGATCTAAATGAGGATAATGATAAGATCAATTTAAAAATAATATTTAATGAATTGTATGTGGCTTATAAGGAGAATATAAAATCTTTCTGGAAAACTCTGAGTTTAGGAACAATATTCGATATAATTTTCTAGAGGTCTGAGACCTCATGTAAGTCCATCTCCTAGATCCCCACAATTTTTAAAAAAGTGGGAACAAGAGATCTTGAGCACCTCAATGAGATTGATGGGACTTCTTTTAGAAGAAGAGAGAGATACACTGTAAAAAACAGCAAAACAATTAAAAGAAATGAGGTAAAGGGCTCTAAAATTAAAAGCAGATACTGATTTCTCTAGAAGAGAAACGTTATTACAAACCGCAGTTGAGAAATGTCAAAGAAATATAAAAGAACGTAAACATAAACAGTTTACTCGTGATCTTGCTGTTACGGATACAGACGTGTCATCTTCCGATTCGGACTTCTCAGGCGCTGAAACCTATACACATATCAAAGTAAAAGATATTTATCTGCTACGAGGAAGTAATTATAGAGGCAGAAACAGAGACTATAGACAAAAGAAGAAAAAAAGAAGAATAGGAAGGGAACAATATGTATCCCAATACTGGAAGGAATAAAAGATTGCCCCCCACCCCCCCCAGAGATTCAGCCTCTGTCTCACATTCACTTTTATCTTCTTCTTCCTCGCCGGCTCCTCCTCCTTTACTTAAGGCCGATCAGAAGGTCCCCCTTAAACTCAGAGAGAGACCAAGCAAATTGAACCAAGAAACAGGGAACAACAAAAAGAGGTGATCAATCTGTCTCTAAGATCTCTCAATCAAGATGAATTAGCTATCCTTTCGAAGGGTTTGTCTTTCGTTCCAACTACGCAATACAAGGATTTTACTTGGGTTAAAGATATAAACTTATTTGTGAGAAAAATAAAATGGGTACAATTTTTTCAAAAATAACGACCAACAGGCATGTGAGGACCTCGGTATTTCCACCGATATCTCACAGGTGTTAGATTTCTTACCAAATTACTGGAGGAAGGGGAAAATGGTACAAGAGCTGGATTTACAGATTTGAGACTCAAAAGTACCCGTCCCCCCTCCACAGGTAAAGCCTGAAATTGATATTTTCTTGAAGTTGGTTACCAGAGATCTAGAATACCTGGCTAAGAAACATCAATATAACCATGTTGATCATAACTTTACAAGAAATGAGGGCCCTAGTTTCCCTCGAGTCTGATGATAAGTTGATAATTAAAGCTTCCGATAAGGGGGGATAACAATACAGATGGTGGCCAATAAGTATTGACACCCCTGCAATTCTGCAGATAATAATCAGTTTTCTTCCTGAAAATGATTGCAATCACAAATTCTTTGGTATTAATATATTCAATTATATTTTGCTTGCAATGAAAAAAACACAAACAGAATGAGCACAAAAATCAATCAATTGATCAAATTTCACATTCACCGAAAACATCAAAATAGGGCCGGAGAAAATCAAACAAAAGTAATTCGCACCCTCAGCCGTAGTGTATACTTGGTAGCACAACCGTTAGTCCAAAATAACTGCGAAGCAAGACCGCTTCCGGTAACCATCAATGAGTTTTCTTACAGCTCTGCTGGAATTTTAGCACCATTCTTCTGTTGCAAACTGCTCCAGGTCCCTGAGATTTAGAAGGGGTGCCTTCTCCAAACTGACCATTTAGATATCTACTCCACAGGGTTCTATGGGATTCAGGTCTGGACTCATATGTTCCACTTTAGTAGTCCCAGAGTCTTTCTCTCAAACCATTTCTAGTCTTTATTGAAGAGTTGTGTTTGTGGATCATTGACCTGCTAGGAAAGACCCATGACCTCTAAGGAGAACCCACTTTCACACTGGTGACCCTACATTATTCAGCAAAATTTGTTGGTAGCGTCTTGCAGACTTCATAATGCCATGCACACTGAGAGTCAAGCAGTTCATTGCATGAGCGTCGCAGCAAAGCAACCCCAAACATCAGGAACCTCCGCCACTTGTTGCGACCTGAAAGTTACGCCCGTGAACATTTCTTTTGAATGACCTCTTTTTTTTTCTTCCTATAAACTCTATGTGAAGCCTTTTCCCGAAAAAGCCTACTTTTGTCTCCATCTGACCAGAGAACATTCTTCCAAAACGTTTAAAGGCTTTCTCAGGCCGTTTGGTCAAACTCACATCTGGCTATATTTCTAGTCATCGGGGTAAGAAGTGTGGGTCTTCCTGGGTATCTCCTAGCATACTAGTCCCTTCTTCTCATCCGAGACCCCGATGATAAGAGTACGGGTTGACTTGTCTTGTACCCTCCGACTGCAGGCATGCTTGAACTTGTTTTTGGATTTTAGACAGAGGTTCTCTTTATCCCCATCCGCACAACTTGCGTTGAAATCTCTCGTCAATTTTTCTGTTTCCGATCCGAAATCATACAGGGAGGTTAGCCACAGTGCCATGGGCTTTAAACTACTTGATGACACTGTGCAATGGTAGACACAGGAACAGTTCAGGTGATCTTTGTAGATGGACATGAAGCCTTGAGATGCATATGCTTTCCATCACAATTTGAAATCTCAAGTCTCAGACCAGTTACTTTGGTCTTCTTTCTTTTCTACATCATGCTCAACTGTGTACACCACAAGGGCACAGACAGCGTTTTGAGTCAACTTTAATCCATGACAACATTCCTGCAAGTGTGATTTAGTGTTTATTACCAACACCTTCTAGGTTGACCAACAGGTAATTACAGGTGCTGTATTACACAAATTAGAGAATGCATCACAATGATTTTTCAACAGATACCAATACTTATTGAGTCCCACCGCCTTTTTTATGTATGGTGAGGAATTTATATCACAATTGGCTTTATGACAATTCTTATTGTGAGGTTTTCCATCTTGAAGACAAATTAAAATGATAGATAAGAAACACAACAGATTTGTGATCTTGCAATCATTTGAGGAAGTTAACTGAATATTATGCACATGAACAGAATGCACGGGTGCCAATACTTTTGGCCACCACTGTAGTCCTGATGGACCATGATAGATATACAACTTTTGTCTTAAACTTTTAGAGAATAGATCTAATTATGCAATATTATTCGGATATCCCACAGCAGAATTCATACGTGAGTTAGAAATGATTGTCATAGGTACAGTGGTTGAGGGTCTCCTCTCTAGGGAAGAATACCATTTTTTAAATTGCAACATTCTACTCACTGCCGAAAATACATAAGCTATATGTGGGGGTATATGTTAACAAGATCCTGAGTGAGTTCGTCAGCTCCCTGCCAACTTACTTAAGAGATACTTCTGATCTCTTGAAAAAGTTAGAAGGGATTACTATTGAAAGACATGTTGAGTTGGTCTCAGTGGATGTGTACAGCAGCATCCCACACCACTGGGGCTTAATTGCAGTTGAATCTTTTCTGAAAACAAAACGTAGTCAGTAACACAACCATAACCAACTGGTATTAAGATTACTGGAGTTTACCCTTAAACACAATTTTTTACTCTTTGGACCCAGGGTCTGCCACCAGCTCAGGGGTATGACTATGGGGAGCCTGTGTGCTCCTTCATACGCGAATCTATTCCTGGGCTGGTATTAAAAGACCTTGGTGTTCGGAGAGGAATTGGGGTCATTTACATGTAACATCCTGTTTTGGGGAAGATACATCAACGATGTATGCGTGCTGTGGCAGGACACAGAGGCATTGTTTCGATCATTTATTGAGGTCCTGAATGAGAACCAAATAGGCCTTAAATTTACATTTGAAATACATGAACAAGAAATATAATTTTTATATTTTTAACTCCACAAGGACTCCATGGGGTATCTCCAAACTACTACTTTCAGAAAAGACACTGCAACTAATAGTCTCCTGAGAAAAGTCACCACCTTATAACTTTAAAAAAATGGAATACCAAAAGGACAATACCTGCGTATTTTACTAAACTGTTCTTGTTATCAGCAAGCAGGTGATCTAAGAGCTAGATTTCTAGAGAGGGTGTACCCCCATTCCTTGCTTGCTCCAGGACAGAAGATAATCTAGAGTTGTGTTAGGTGTTTTCTGCAATGTATCCATTTTATTTTTGATATTTTGGTTATTGCATGCATGTATGTCACCTTCTTTATGATTATTTTTGTATTCTTTACCTTTTTTCTATTAAAGCTTAAAACTTTAATAAGTTTGGTATATCAAAAATATCAGGATATCGTCCTGATAAGAATGGCTCAGCCTCATACCTAAGGCTAATAAACCCTAGTACACCTTATAAATATCTACACCCTACGCATTTCCTTCCCACTGTTTCAAGAAATTACTCAAGGGATAAGATTACAAGGGATTTTAATATAATGAAACGCATTCAAGAGAAAAAGCACACCAAGGTATACAGAGAAATAGAACTGACACTGGATCCCCAACAATAACAGTGAAAGATGTTAAATTCATCAGCAAAGGGACCACATAGCACTGTATAATCAAGGTAAGTATAAGCTGCACCAAGTAGAACCCAGTAAATAACAACTATGGCTAGTTATAACTGCTAGTGACTTACCATGACAGGTCCGTATGGGTAAGGTGACCAGAAATTTTGGGACCAAAAGAGGAACACGCACTCCCCCCCCCCCCCAAATGTACATAGACCACTCCCTCTTTGTACCAAGCTATGCCCTTTCACAAACAGTCATGCCCACTAAACCCAACTACTGTGTAACGGCTCTGGAAGAGACTAAACCATTGCACTACAACCAATATAATCACCATATAGTGACCATGTAGTGGTGGATACCAGTGTACACACACTCTATTTACCGTCATACAGTGACCATATAGTTCAGACTGAATATTACCACAATATAGTGACCGTATAGTGTTAGTTACCAGTGTACACAGGCTCTGCAGATTTTATGTCACCTCCACACAGTGACCATATAGTGGTAGATACCAGTGTACACAGGCTCTGCACATAACTGATTACAGTGCAGTTTCATTTAAGGACTCACAGGTGATGTCTTTTTTGATCAGAGTCATTCACTTTTCTTATTCTTCTCCATCTGGGCCAGACCATCATAACATCTTCTCCCGACCATGACTCATTCATACGCATAGCTCCCCCATAGGCAGGCATAGGTCCCACATAGGCAGTATAAGCAGGCATAAGTCCCCAATAGGCAGGAATAGGTCCTCCATAAGCAGGTATAGTCAAATATAGGTCCCTTATAGGCAGGAGTATGTCCCCCATAGGCAGTATAGGTCCCACATAGGCAGGTATAGGTCCCCCATAGGCAGTATAGTCAGATATAGGTCCCTCGTAGGCAGTACAGGTCCCCTATAGGTAAGTATAGGTCCCCCAGTGTAGGCAGGTTTCCAGGCCGCAGTTATAAATAAAAAAATTCCAGTATTCACCTCGCTTCTCTGACTCACTGATTCTTTTTTTCTTCCCGCACGGGGCCCGGTAAACGTCTTTAGTGGGGATGACACCCCCAGTTACCTGTGCTGCATACTCCGGAGTGCTCGCTCTTTGCTCCGCAATAGATTTCGACTGTATGCGCTTCCAGAGGAGGCACATACAGCTGAAAAAAAAAAACACTGCCGGCACTTCAGGCCGATGGCAGCAGCGACAAACTGGCAATGTCTTGCTTAAAGCAGGACATTGGACGTCCTGCCGGTACCTTGCCATGGCCGTGGGACATGGCAGCCAAAAGCATGACCATTCCGCCGAAAGCGGGATGACCGATTACCTTACGTATGGGGCAGGTAGTTAGACAGTCTTCCGAGCCAGTAGTCCACAACCAAAAGTGTGATTAAAAGGTTGAGATGCTGCCATCTCTCCGCATGCAAGACGCTGGGGCTTATTTTTGCAGGGGAACTTGTTTTTTTCAATTTTGGTCTTCGGGATCCTAAACATAATTTTTTTCCCTTTTTTTTGGGGGAAGATCCTGTTTTTAATCTCATTGTACCCAGGTTTTTTAGAGTTTTTTAAAACCCTGCCAAGGGAGTGGTTTTTTTGAGCAAAGGGAGTTTTGGGAAGGTGGTGGCAGCTTTAAAATTTTGGGGTTTTAAACCCGTGTTGGGTGTTATTTATGCTCATTTTGGGCCCCCCTAAGGGGAAGGGTGAGAGCAAATGAGATTGAGTGAAAATAAATTAACCCTTTTAAAGTGGCCCCCTTGTCACGCGCTGGTGTGTACGTGACGAGTTGGGGGGGAAATTTTTTTTTTTCCTTTTTTTAAGAGTTTAAATGTTTTTTTAAGCAAATACCCCCGGCATTAAAAAAACGGGCAGTATCCTTCCAAGCAGCACATTTGTTCAAAAAAAAGGACAAACCCTAAGTTTTTAACTTTGACTTTACCTGCAAAAAGATTTCCCGTTGGTGTTTTTCTTTCCTATCTTTTATTTGGCAAAGGGCGCTGTGTGAAATAGCAGCGCTGTACAAGACATAGAGCAAATAAGCCCCCATAAACCCCGGAGCAGAGGGGGAAATTTGATATTACTGACAAGAAAAAAGACTCCCGTTCATGAGCTGATGGAGGGAGGAATTGGAACAGCTAGATTTTTGGGGGGAAAAAGCCCCCGGGAAAGGGGCTGTGCCACTTTCCCCAAGAGGAAAGAGCCAAAAATTTATCCCTCTGTGAAAGGGCCCGAGAAAAAGGTAGGCAGAATTTCCCCGTCCAACAGTCTGAAAAGGACCGGCTGTGTTAAACATGTGCCCCCGAAATTCTGCCCAAAAAGAGAAGAGTCCAGGCAGGGGTCTGGATACATTGCTTTTAAAAGTCCCCTTGGGGTTTTTGCATACATTTCAAAAAAACCCCTCCCGTTCTTGGGGGGGGTCCCGCTAAATTTTGGGGGCCCCACCCCCCGCCCTCCCCAGGGAGTTAGCATTTCTCCCCCCGCCAGCAGGGGGGGGGTCCCTTTTGTTTGGCCCCCCCGGGGCCGGAGTGAAGCGGGGGGTGGGAAACGGGCGGGGGGGTCCGTCACCCGCCCGGATTTTCGCTGACAGGGAGGGGGCAGGAGGGTCGTCCCTCCGCCCCTTTCCCCCCCTATGTCCGGGGCCCCGCTTTTGCGCCGTACAACCCCAATTTAGGTCCAAGGGGAAGTGGCGCGGCTGCACTCACTTCCCCCCCTGACGCTGAGGAATCGGTGGGAGCTGGCCGCTCTGCAGGGGGCCTGGTCCCGGTAAGTGGATTTTAATTTTTTTAAAAATTTTTTTTAGTTTTAGGGGGTTTCCGTTTTGGTTTCAATGGTGGTCTACCTGGGTACAAAAGGGGGGGCTCCCGGCTACAAGGGGGGGGTCAACCCGGCTCAATTTGGGGGGGTCTAACCCGGCTTTCAATGGGGGCACTACCTGGCCAAAAAAAAGGGGGGAAATACCTGGCAAAAATGGGGGGCACTACCTGGCTACAATGGGGGGGACTACCTGGCTACAAATGGGGGCACAACCTGGCAACAATGGGGGCACTCCCAGGCAACTAAAGGGGGTCTACCTGGGAATAAAAAGGGGGGACTACCTGGTCCCAAAGGGGGGGACTAAATGGTACAATGGGGGGTTACCCCGGCAACAAAAGGGGGGCACTAAACCGGGGTAACAATGGGGCATGGGGGCCCCTACCTGGCAAAAGTTGGGGGGACTACCTGGGTAAAAAATGGGGGCACTACCTGGGTAACAATGGGGGGACACCGGGGAAACCCAAAGGGGGGGTTACCTGGCAACGAGGGGGCACTACCTGGAAAGCAATGGGGGGACTTTCCTGGCCAAAAGAGGGGGCAAATCCTGGCAAACAATGGGGGCCCCTACCTGGCAAAAAAAGTGGGGGGGTAAACCCGGCAAACAATGGGGGCACTACCTGGCAAAAATGGGGGGCATCCCCCCTGGCTTTCATATTTGGGGTTTCCTGGGTACGAAAAGGGCAAACTACCGCCTGTAAGGGGCACTACAAAGGTTTTTGGGGGGGTACTAAATTTGGGTATAAAAGGGGAAATTTCCGGCTTTTTTCCAAAGCCGTTTTTGCCCGTTAGGTGGGGTAGGGTGGAAATTTGGCGGGCCCCCCACCCAATTTCCCTGCTTTTTCATTTTTAAAAATTGGGAACTAGGCTTTATGGTTATGATATTCTGAAATGGTGCCCTATTGAAAATGTCACTAGTGAGATAAAAGTGCCCTAATAAATAGCTAGCCCACTACCTGAGCAGGGGGGGAAAGGGGGCTGGGGCACAGATTTAGCTGCATTTAAAGGCCAAATTTGAAATAGCTACTTAAACCATTAAGGTAAAGCAATAGGTGGGGGTAACCAGGGGTGGGGCCCGTGAACTAAATATATAGAGGTGCTGTAGCAAATAGGGAAGAGCAGGCTCAGGTCTGTCCCCGGAGGTCATGGCGTCAAAACTAAAGTGGAAATTAATGCAGAGTTTAAACTTGGTTTTTTGATGAAACAACAGCCCCAGCGTAGGATTTTTCTCAAAAAACCCCCAGAGGTTGGGGGTTAAAAGTGCTGAGAGAAAACACAGAGGAAGTGTTTCCTGTGGTGGGATGACAATCTGGGTAAAAGTGTTAAACCCCTAAGTTCAGGTGCGTAATATGGTTTTTCCCTAGCCAAAAAAGGGAAACCCCCCTTTTGGGGAAAAAATTAAAAAAAAATTTAATTCCCCGCAGCATGTGTGAAGAGTCTGGGTTTTCCCAAAAAGGGAAAAATTTTTCTACCATTTCCCCCGTGCGCAAAAGAATGACATGTATAAACTCTGGGGGCGGTAGAAACCCTTCTTTAAAGAAATTTTGGTAGTATAACTGTACCAGAAAGGGACATCCCCCGGTCCCCCCTTTTTTAGGTAAAACCCGTCAAAACTGCCGTTTTAAAACTTAATTTCTAAAACAGCCAACACATGGCGGCAACCAGTGCATTTAGGCATGTAGAAAATGGTAAAGGGCAATCTCCGCAGTTCAAACCCAGCATCAGTATGGGGAAGAAAAGGTGATTTGAAATTTCCTTTGAACGTGGCAAGGTTTTTTGGTTCCCAGAAGGGCGGTCTGAGTATTTTTAAAAAACTGCTGATCTTTCCCGGGATTTTCACGGGACAACCCCTCTAGGGTTTACAGAGAATGGTCCCAAAAAAAAAACAACCCGTGAGGGGGCGTCCGTGGGCGGAAAAGCCTTGTTGGGTGCCCGGGTCCAAAAAAACAATGGGGAGGGCTTTTCAAAATGATAGAAAGGCAAAAGTGACTCAAAAAGCCCCCCCGTTAAAAACCAAAGGGAGGAAAGAATCTCGAAAGCACAGTACCGGCGAACTTTGAGGCAGATGGGGGAAAAGCAGCAGAAGAACCAAACCCGGGTGCCAAAAAATTTTTACTAAGAACAGGAAAAATGAGGGCCCCAATTTGGCCCCAAACTCATCGAAATTGGACAGTAGAAGATTGGAAAAAAAAAGTTGGCCCTTTGGGCTGATGAGTCTATTCGCTGCAAATTCGGGTGGTTGGGGAGAAATTTTGGGTCAAACAAAAGAAAGCAAAGGAACCCTCCTGCCTTTAAAAAAACGGTTCAGGCTGGTGGTGGTTGGGGTCATGGTGTGGGGGAAAATTTTCTTGGCACTCTTTGGGGGCCCCCCCCTTTGGAAAACCCAAATTTAGGGAAACATTTTTCCCCCCTTGTTGAACCAAGAAAGAAGAAAAAAAGGCAAATTTCCGGAAAGGGGAAAAAAGGGGGTCCAACCCGTTTCCCAAGCATGGGGAACCCTAATAAAGTGGCCGGTGGGTGTTGAACCCCGTTTTTCTGTAGGTCTTTCATATAGGTGCAGATAGGTTCCCAAAATGTTAACCAAAGGGTCAGGCCCACCCCTTTAACTTGGTCTAAACTTTTCTAACTGTTTCGCCCAAAGTTTTGGCATCAGAGAAACATAAAAAATTTTTTTCTTTTTCAACACCCCCAACCGCCCCCCGAATGGCCCCCAAAACACTTTTTGCGCGGTACTTTTGGCAAATTATCGCGCCAAAGTTTGGAGTAAGCCTGTTCTTTCAACTATAGAATGGTCTACTACAGCTTTTTTTGGGGGAAATTCTGGCGCAGCCCCTTTCCATAACCCCCTGGCCCCCTATGTGTATGTGATGATAAAGTGCAAGTTGCAGCTGTGGTACTGGTGGTAATGGTGGACAACAGCACAAGTAGTACAGGTAATGAATGTCCAGTGATTGGTAGCTACTCGGGGAGTAGGGCTACTACTACAGCTTTTGTGTGCAGCCCAGAGCAGTGTATTCCAGAGATGGAGATATGGAGGGTGATACTGCAGGGAAATGTCGTACTGTGACCAGTAGTGCAGCGGAGTTCGCTTGTTTCCATGATTGCTGTATTTCCAGTAGCTTTTACTGCAATGGTCACAAAGACTGCAGTGACTGTAGGGATGGAAAGAGTGAGCTGCTACACCCAGCAAATACGAGGATTTGCTCAGGCGCTAGTGAGGAGCAAGTGAGTGTATTTGAATCCTCAGATGGTAAAGAGATGCCTGGTTCTGAGGCAACTGATGCATTTTCCCTAGAGGTTATGGATGAAAATATTAACAGTATCACAGAGGTGGTTTGTCCTGTGGTTTGTGACGACCTACAGGTCTCTGCTGCACCTACTGGTATTAAACATGTGACGTAATGTAATGTTAACACAGCCAGTTCGATGTTTGAGTGGGAGAGCCATAGAGATTATGAGTGGGCTGCTATGACTGATATCCCGTTTGTAAATGTGTCGGTCATTGACTCCAGCGCCCCAGAGAAAAACTTGATGGTGAGCAAGATGCAGGAGTGACACGGATAGAAGCTGAGAGTTCTCCCTTAGAGACGGTTATAGGGAATGTGAAGGAAACATCTCCAACATGTTGCTGCAGAGGGTCTGCTGCTAGACAGAGCTGGTGAGAAGTGTGGACAGGGAAATGGGTCCTGTGACGCTGGTGAGGTGGTCAGCGAGGTAGACGAGATTTGTCTGGTAGAAACCAGGTGACAGCTAGTAGCCAGAAGGTGGAGCTTCAGTGTCCAGAGAAATTAGAGGATGTAGCTGACTCTAAGGGGCAGGAGATGGTCAGTGGGGACCAGAGGACTTCTGATGAAGAGAAGGTTGGGTCTCATTGTATTCCTGCCGACAAAGAGGTAGCAGTTTGGGGCTCAGGTGTGCCCCTATGGGTCAATGTGGATAGCGACCCTGAGAGGTGTGAGGTCATTAGTTTCTGGTAAAGTTAATGTCATTGCTGGGACCAACCAGGGGTCTTTTGCTGTGAGACCCAAAATAGCGAAGACACTGCCCAGTGTGCACAAAGACAAAGTAGTCTGTGTGTGGAAAGAAGGTTACAAGGTATGATGGTGCAAGTATTGGGGTTGTCAGTAGTAACCCTGTGAATGTCAGCATGCGGGCTGAAAGTGGTGACATCATTGTTGCAGAGCATGCATGGGTTGTGCCGCCGGTAGAAAGTGGCTATGACCTGTCTGTTGCCCATTGTAGGGTGAGTGTGTGGTATGAGTCCACGACTGAGTGGTATGTGGACAATTTAGTCTGTGCCTTTTAAAAAGTAGGGGGGATGTTGCCCTTAGTGACAAGTACTCAGAAGAAAAAGGTAAGAATGGGATGTAGTTCTCCGGTGTGATGGAACAGGTGGGGGAAAAGTAAATTCCCTGAGAAAACTGGTGTGCTCTTCCAGAGAGAACGAAGTGAAAAAATGGGATGAGAAGGATCCCCAAATAGGAGCTTTGATCCTATAGGGAGGCTCTACGAGGTGAAAAATACCTACGGCCTTTATCGGTGGGGGAGTCAGGGGTTTGTGGCAGAACAGCTTCAGGCAGTCGTATGTTTCTGCCACTAGGTGGGGCAGAGCAGGATACCTGCAAGCAACATGCCACCAAGGTTACCTGGCCTTGGTGGGGTAGGAGTCAGCCATGTATGTTGTAAGCCGCAGTAAGCAGTTGGCAACTGTTTATAGTTAGTTTGGCTGTTTTGGGTCGGCTCTTATCAGGAGTAGACAATGTGATGGGTGGTTGTCTACTTCCCATGTTCCTGGACAGGCTTTTTGAAAGTCCCAGGAGGCCTATATAAAGCCTGGTGTTACAGGTGATCAGGTGGTGTATTTTGCTGCCAGAAGCTGGAGTAGCAGAAGAGCTAAGGAGAGGGCTCTTACCCCCAGGCTTGAGGGAAGCCAGAACAACCAGTAGGAGACTGGTAAAAAGTGTGTTTGTTAGAGATGGACGGTAGGTCCAGACCACAAGTAGAGAGGGACTCTAGTTCAGTTAGTGGCTAAATGTCCGAGAGGTCTATTATGTTTTGTTCAAGTGTGCTGCAATGGACCACTATGATGGCAAATAAAGCTGGCTGAGGCTAGATTTAAAGAGAATCCTGTGACCGACTGCCATTCCATTTACCAAGGCAGCGATCCGTGAGCTAAATACCCCCGGGATGGTCCAAGATGATATCCAAGCACAAGTGAACGCTTACACACTGCTCAGGGGGGTCAAATAATAGACATTTCACTAGAGATCGTTCCTCCTGAGGACAATTGCAGCAACAGTTCTCAGGAGGGCATGGACTTCTCTCTTGGAATGGCTTTACAATAGTTGGGTGAATGTGACCCTGCTCTGCGTGTAAGCCATGTACCAAGGTGGGCTTCCCAGAATACAGCAAAGTTACAGACAAGAGAAACAACTCCAACACCAGTTCAGACCAACAAATATTTTTACTTGAATCTAAATAAAAAGGTGTATTATCCAGATAGCTCAAGAACATGTACACATAGACACAAACCGGGACCCTAGGAAAAAAAACCTAGGAAACTGGAATGATAGTGTGGATGTTTAGTTCAGGCACGCACAAGTTGTAGCACAAGGGTTTACAAACCTCCGAAAGTACCTGCTATTTCCAGAGTACCATTCACCAATCAAAGATCTCCCCAACAAATACAACTTGCACAATCACCAACACCGGTGTAGGACTTGTTCCACAGTCTCATGCGGACGTTATTTCCGGAAATGTCCATTTAAGGCCTGACTTTAGATAAGACCCTAACTAATCTTGTCTACAGGCCTAATCAATGTCTCTATCCGGCTGGCATGCATGCTTACCAGACCCGGGTTTTTCCTTGGCCATTTTCCGATCACCTATTTCGGACGAGGATTCCTTCTGTCATCATCCAATGTCACAGATGACGTTCACCCAGCTTTAAGGGAATGTTGGATCCATTTTGAGATGAGTGTTTTGATCCATGTTTCAGACCCTAAATGGACCCAAACACACATCTAACAATGTGCAGTATGTTTTACATTGCTTTCAACGTAAAACACGTATCGGCGTTCAGATGAGTGTTCGCCGATGCATCTTTTACATGCGTCTTTGTGATGTGTCTTTCAGATCTGTTCAAAGAATTAACATGTCAATTCTTGATGGTACAGCCCGTCCCCTGTAAGCTTATCCTATTGGACAGCAGTATGGATCTTTCCAGAACTGGCTGTAGAGTGCGTTCACCTTGTAACTTTTATTATTGTTATTATTATTATTATTTATTTTATAGCGCCACTGATTCCAGGGCGCTGTACATTCAGGGGGTTACATACATAACATAAGTCAAACATTTACAATAGTGACAATCTGTGATTAACAACAGGTACAGAGGGAGAGAGGGCCCTGCCCTCGAAGGCTTACAATCTACAAGGAAGGGGGAAGGAGACGTAAGGTGAGGGGCAGACATGTTTTATGGGGTGTAGTGACAGTGGGGTTATTCTAGGTCGTAGGCTATCCTGAAGAGATGGGTATTCAGGTTGTTTTTGAAGCTGGTGAAAGTTGGGGAGAGTCTGATGTGTTGGGGCAGTGAGTTCCAGAGTATGGGGGAGGCACGAGAGAAATCTTGGAGACGGTTGTGTGGGGAGCTGACAAGAGGAGAGCAGAGAAGAAGTCCTGTGAGGAGCGGAGGTTGCGTGAGGGGAGGTATCTGGAGGTTAGAGCAGAGATGTATGGAGGGGAGAGGTTATGGAAAGCCTTGTAGGTCATGGTTAGTAACTTGAAATGAATTCGCTGGGCAATGGGAAGCCAGTGTAGGAATTGGCAGAGGAGTAGCGAGGAGAGAGGTGGATAAGACGGGGAGCAGAGTTGAGAATGGATTGAAGGGGAGCAAGAGTGCTAGATGGGAGGCCGCAGAGAAGGATGTTGCATTAGTCGAGGCGGGAGATGACAAGAGCGTGGACCAGCATTTTTGTAGTGACAGGGTTAAGGAATGAGCGGCTGCGAGAGATGTTTTTCAGGTGGAGGCGGCAGGTGGAGGTGAGGGTTTGGATGTGGGGTTTGAAGGACAAAGCAGAGTCAAGGGTTATCCCAAGGCAGCGGACTTGCGGGACCGGTGAGAGTGTCGAGCCATTGACTATGATAGAGATCTGGTGGAGGGATGGAGTGTGACGGTGGGAAGATAATGAATTCAGTTTTCTCTACATTAAGTTTTAGGAGACGGGATTAGAAGAAGGAGGATATGGATGATAGGCAGTCTGGGATCCGGGACAGTAGTGCGTTATTGTCTGGGCCGGAGATGTAAAGTTGGGTGTCATCAGCATACAGGTGGTATTGAAAGCCATGTGATGCTATGAGCTGACCCAGACCAAGAGTGTAGATAGAAAAGAGTAGTGGGCCTAGGACTGACCCCTGAGGGACACCAACAGAGAGAGGGCGAGAGGAGGAGGTGGTGCAAGAGTGAGAGACACTGAATGTCTGATCGGTGAGGTATGAGGAGATCCAGGAAAGGGCTGAGTCCGTGATGCTGAGGCATAAGAGGATTTGTAGCAGGAGGGAATGGTCAACAGTGTCAAAGGCAGAGGACAGGTCTAAGAGGAGAAGCACAGAGTAGTGACGTGAGGCTTTAGCGGCTACTAGGTCGTTGGTGACATTGGTTAGGGTGGTTTCTGTAGAGTGATTGGATCGGAAACCAGATTGCAGTGGGTCAAGAAGAGAGTTGGAGGAGAGGTGGGAGGACAGTTGAAGGTAGACGTGTTGTTCGAGGAGTTTCGAAGCAAATGGAAACAGTGAGATGGGGCGATAGTTGGACAGAGAGGAGGGGTCAAGAGATGGTTTCTTTAGGATGGGTGTGATAGTAGCATGCTTAAGTGGTGAAGGGTAGATGCCAGAGGTTAACGATAGGTTGAAGAGATGGGTGAGAGCTGGGAGTATAACAGGGCTGAGGTCGGGATGAAGTGGGATGGGAGTGGATCAAGGTTACAGGTAGTGAGGTTGGATTTGGAGAGTAGAGAGGAGAGCTTGTCATGAGTGACAGTGGAGAAGCAAGTTAGGGGGGAAGTGCAAGGTGGTGGCTGTGGGAACTGTGTAGGCATGGATGTGGGCAGTGGGGACAGTGGAGTGATGCTTTTTCTGATGAGGTTGGTCTTGTTTAGAAAGTGGGTGGCAAAGTCATCCGCTGAAAGGAGAGATGGGGGAGGAGGTGCTGGTGGACGGAGAAGCGAGTTGAAGGTTTTGAATAGTTGTCTGGGGTTGTGGGACAGGGAGGATATGACAGTGGTGAAGTAATCCTGCTTGGCAGAGGCGAGTGCAGACTTAAATGTTTGTAGTGATAGTTTGTATGAGGCAAAGTCAGTGGTGGAGCGGGTTTTCTTCCAGTGGCATTCGGCAATTCTGGAAGCTCGCCTCAGTTGTTTAGTGGAGTCTGTGTGCCAGGGTTGTCTGTTTGTTTTGTGGGTTCTGTTGTGTGTGAGAGGAGCGACTGAGTCAAGAGTGGAGGTGATTGTGTGGTTGTAGAAAGCGGTGGCTGTGTCGGGGTCATCAAACGAGGATATGGTAGAGAGAGATACAAGAGAGTCAGAGAGTGTGCGAGGGTTAAGTTTTTGAAGGTTCCTGCGGGGGTGTACTTGGTGTGAGAGAGGAGGCATAGGTGGGGCGGAGATAGTGGTGAAGGTAAGCAGGTTGTGGTCAGATATAGGGTGTGGAGAGTTAGAGAAGTCAGATAGGGGGCAGAGGCAGGTGAGGACGAGGTCCAGAGTGTGTCCATTTTCAAGAGTTACTCCAGAGGTCCAATGGGAGAGTCCAAAGGAAGAGGAGAGCGAGAGTAGTTTTGTGGCAGCGGAGTGGGGTGTGTCGATGGGGAGGTTAAGGTTTCCCATTATGATAGTGGGGATGTCAGTGGAAAGAAAGTGGAGAAGCCAGGAGGCAAAGTGATCAAGGTAGGTGGTGGCAGGGCCTGGTGGTCAGTAGATGACCGCCACTTGGAGATTGGAGGGGGGGGGGGACCATGCGGACAGAGTGCACATCAAAGGAGGGGAGGTTGAGGGAAGGTAGTGGCGGAGTGGGGGTGAAGGAACAGGTGTCTGACAGGAGAAGGCCAACACCTCCGCCATGCTTGTTGCCAGGTCGGGGAGCATGGGTAAAGTGGAGGCCACCAAAGGAGAGAGCAGCAGGAGAGACTGTGCATAATTACCTGTTCTTCTATATCACAGGGGCACTTAACTTTTTAACTCATGTCAAAACTTCATAACAGCAGAATGCAATGTAACAGATCAACATCATCATTCATACATCAGATGAGACCAGTAAGAAAGACAGTGGGGCAAGTCTACCAGCCCTCATGCGCCTGCAACTGATTCTGCAGTACCAACAGGCTGCTGCAGAACGTCAGGCTCAGAGAAAGTAAGATACTACTGCTGCAGAATGTCAGGCAGAGAGAAAGAGAGTTCAAGCTACAGATGGCAACAGTATCTAACCCCAGGATTAAGAGCCAAATTCTTGAATGTTTTTTCTGGCCTTTTACCTGAGCAGGATTGGGACTATGATGCTATAAAAAAGGCTCTAATCAAGAAATATAACCTTACCCAGGAGAAATAACACAAGAAGTTCCGGAGGCCTCAGCGGGGTCCCACTGAAAGCTATGTGGATGTTGTGGGCAGACTGAGAACCACCTTCAGGCAATGGGTTTGAGCACTCTCTATTACCATTTTTGACAACCTAGAAAATATGATGATCAAGGACCAGTTTCTTCATCTCTGTCCTAGGGATGTAAGGCAGTTTGTTTGTGACAAAGAGCCCAAAACCACTGATCAAGCTGCACAGATGGCAGATTCATATGTTGCCAATAGGATGCCAGAAGAACGGAAGACGTCTAAGTCTAGCTGGAAGAGAGGTAAGCCCGTTGAGGACTTCTACATCTTTTCCCATTGATCATCCAGGCACTTTACTTTTACTCCTCCTAGGGCTCCAAGAACCACACATACTTTTACTGACATGCATCCTGCAGGAGAGAAAAGGTTTAAAACGAAGTTGAAAGAGCGAGTATCCAAGCGTGCGAGTGCATTTTGTGTCTAAAGTGGGGACTTAAGATTGAGGGGAGAAGTCCTTGTTAATCCTGCAGCAAATACCTGTGTGAACTGCTGAGTGCATATCTGTTTAGTGTTGCAGTACATTTCAAACTTATAGCAGACATATAGTTTATACATTGTAGCTATACTTAATTTGTTTATAGATTACATACATAGCATTAACCCCTTCGCGTGACAGGACATACCGGTATGTCCTGATTGCCAATCATTTACCGCAATAGGAAATACTGGGACGTCCACACTGTAAACTGTCACTGTGTCATCAGAGCACTCGCATGCCGGCGATCGTTGTGACTGGCTAGTCAGTGCAGTGTTCGGGCATGTTTATCCTGGCATCTCCCCCTCTGACAAGATCATGAGTTTGTCAGAGATAGACTGCCAGCTGTCACTGTGTGAAGAAGTTACCTCAGCGTGTGAAACACATCAAAATCACTTCCCGATCATCACATCGCCGACTCCAGTGATCTCAACTACCCCTTACTGGATAGGTAGCAATACATCTTCCACTTCGTTTTTCCCCTGGAAAGGTAGGGTGTTACCCACAACATATAAAGTAATCAGTGCCCCCTGATCACTCTCCATTGACCCCCACCAGTGACCGGTGACGAAAAATTTCCAGTGCACAAAAATTTCCAGTGACCAGTGACAAAATATCTGCAGTAACCAAATATCTCATGGATCGGTGACCAAAAATCTCCAGTGACCAAAATTTTTGCTAGGTAGCAATATACCTGCCACCTAGCTTTACCCTGGATTAGTAGGTTATTTTAACATTGAACCGCAGCGACATGTGATTGGATCATCGATCCACTTTTGATTTTTTTTTTTATTTGATTTTTTTTTTAAAAAATAAAAAAGGAAAAAAAAAGTTAATTACATAATAAAAAAAAGTTGAATCTAGAAGGAACACTTGCTGTTAAATTACATCACAATGGCAAACAGATTTTATACGGAAAAGGAGGGATACATCATTGCATGCTCTGATACAGATACAGCAAGTGAGGATGAGAAGCTGCTTGCATGCTCATCCTCAAGTGACTTTGAACCCTCTCGTCAGTGACAATTATAGTCTCTAGCTGCCCAATATTACTGCCCCCTCAGGCATTCACATTGACACCACAGTTGATTTCTTTCCCCTTTTAATTCCAACTCCCTTATAAATTTAATAGTGGCATAAACCAACCTTTATACGACTTATACAACTTTATACGACTTATTCATAGTGCTAAAACTAAGGGCGCTGTGACGCCTGAAACATGTCCGTGTTATCCTTCTGATTGCATGCCTGCCTTGCACTGTTTCTTATATTTTGTACCGGCTATACTCCAATAAATATTTCCTCGCTTTTCTTACATCTTGGTGCCGACCTTTGGACTTTTCTTCATTAGGAGAGATCCACCCCTGAATTTGAAACTCATAAGACAGAGAAACAGCAGATGCCTGTGAAAGCCTGTAGTGAGAAAACCCCTTTAAGTGTGGGGACTTAAGATTCAGGGACTTTAGATTTGGGGAGTTTAGAAGGGATAGTATTGTACTGAATTTGCTGTTTATATCTGTGAGTCTCTTTTATAATATCCCCATAAGTTCCATGAGTGACAATGCCATCCAGTGCACATTCTGTGAAATGTATGCAATCCTTGAACAGCCATTCATACTGCTATGCGAGGTGTGTGCACACTGCAAATTTAGATACTGGGGAGAATGGCAGCATGGAGGTGCAGGCAAATTAGACAGCTAGCTGGGTAATAGTCAGAAAGATGGGTAGAGGTCAGGTAAAAGTGTCAGGGAGAATAGTCCTGATCTGGAACACCCAAACAAATTTGCAAGATTGGCGGATGAGGGGGATGTCCGTTCAGAAATACACTACCTCTGTCTGCTCCAGTAAATAGTAGTGCAGGGCAGGCTAGATAGGTGCTTCTAGTTGGGCACTCCATTATTAGAGGCAAGGACAGGGCAATCTGTCAGAAATACCACCTGCACCACGGGCCACACCAGAGAGGCAGCAGGAGATTAGTGAGGTGAAAAAAAGGCTTAAAAATTGGTGTAGGAAAGAGGGATTTGGATTTTTGGAGAACTGGGCTGACGTCTGTCTTGGCTGCAGACTCTATGCTAGGGACAGGCTGCACCTAAAGGGGGAGGGTGCAGCTGTATTGAGGGACAAACATGGCCCAGGAAAGTTGGAGGAATATTTTAAGGACTAGGGACTGGGGGGGGGGGCAAACTACAAATTATAGCCACACAAGATAGTGAAAATAGAGAGCTTGGAATTAGTTATAAATCAGGGGGTGGAGTGGAGAGATTGGGGTAGTAATAGTTAATAAGGACAGGTTTACAGTTAAATAGTTTGGAATGCCGAAAAAAGAGAAATAAGAAAGAAAAAAAAAAAAAGACAGGAAGTCCATCCAGTTAAAAGAAAAGATAACCAAATAAAAAATCTCTAAATTGGCTTGCTGACCAATTACAGGAGGTATGGACCAACAAATAAATTGAACTAGATTTGTTGATTGCATTTAGCAAAAATATCGATATATTTGGGGTTAACGGGAGGACATGCCTAGATGAGACCTTTGACTGAGCACTTAACTTACAGGGTTTATTTAGAAGAGATTGTAAACCTATCTGAAGAAAACACTACAGGATATAAATACAGGAAGTGAACATGTGGAGTCATTATGGCTAGTTATACATGGGGTAAATAATAATAAAGTTCTGTTGGGGGGTCTGCTATAGGCCCACAAATATAAGAGAAGCCATAGAACATGTACTCCTAAAACAAATAGATGAGACAGCTAATCATAATGAAGTTAAGTTATTATGGGTGACTTCAACTACCCAGACAAACTGGGAAACTGAAACCTGTGGCTCTCATAAAGGAAACAGGATTTTATCAATAACAAAAGATAAATTACCTTTTACCAACTGGCGCAATAGCCAGTTTTGGACAGGCCCTTTTGGACTTAATATTGACTAAAAGACCAGAGTAACAAAGTTTCAGGTTGGGGGCACCTTGGAAATAGTGACCACAATATAAAAATTTCCATTTATCCTTCAATAGAGTATTTTGGAGCAACAAAACACACTTGCAGAATATTTCAGGGAAGGCTAATTATAATTGCTTAAGATAGGACCTACACCACATTGACTGGAACAAGGTGTTTAAAAATAAAATAATAAATAATAAATGGGAGATCTTTAAAAACATCTTAAGTGTCCAATGTGAGAGGTACATGCCTTATGGAAATAAATTGATTAGAAACAGGAAAAAACACAGATCTAAAGGAGGCAATAAATAACAAAAAGAAAGCGTTTAAGCTACTTAAAGAGGAGGGCAGGGAGGAGGAACTAAAAAGCTGTCAGGAAAAAAATAAAAATGTAAGATAATTATCAAGACAACAAAGCTGGAGACAGAAAGGCATATTGCCAGAGAGTAAACCTAACTCCAAAAATATTTTTTCAATTATATAAATGTAAAAAGGATTAAACTGAATAGGTTGGTAGTTTCATTTAGAAAAGTAGTGAGGTAGGTATTGTAAAGGGTGATGAGGATAAAGCTAACCTAAAAAAAAAAATTATCCACCATATTTACCAAGGAAAATGACAATCCTGTTGAAGGGCAGAGGGATGAGGTAAACTTGATGAGGTAAATGATTCTTGTCTAACCCAGGAAGAAGTGCAGCTCTGCCTTAAGAAGATTAAAATAGACAATTCACAGGTCCTGATGGTATACACCCATGTTTCCTAAGGGAATTAAGTAATGTGATAGGCCCCCATTTCTTAATATTTATGGACTGTATAATAACTGGCTATGTCCCAAAGAATTGGTGCATACCTATGTGGTGCCAATTAGAGGCAATGGGCGAATTGATTCTAAACGAAGTGGGGAATTCGTTTTAGAATTTCAGCGACAGAAAACATTGGTTCGGACGAAGTCGAACTTTGGGGTACTTCGGGATGGTGAACGAAAGAATGTGTGCTTTTGATTGATAAAATGGGTGCGAGAGCAATGGCGCTACATGGGGCAAAGGCACTTGGAGAGGAAGAAGGGCATTGCATGCTGACTTGTGCAGAGGTGTTGAAGGCCAATCAGAGACCGGAGGGATTCTGTGACGTCAGCCGCACTATATAAGAACCGAGCGCGCCGACTGGGAGCTCACACTCCTCCTCAATGTACCTGACAGGGGAAAGAAGGTGCTGCTGCGGGTGATAGCGCTTTACTGAAGACTGATGTTTATTCAGCGATTTCTGTGGGGAGTGTATCAGCTTGTTATCAGAGGATGTTCTACTGAGTTGCTTTTTCTGATTTTTTGGGGTATTGGCTTCTGAAATCCTGTGTGCGTCCACTGCAGGCTGCATATACATTTCAATATCCAAGTGGGATCTAAAGGCCAGTTCCTGGTTGTTATTTCATTTAAAAGAGGAAACAGAGTTATTTACAATACAAATACCCAATTCATTTTTGGCTGCTGAATTCTTTGGAGCAATTTACATCCATGGGTTAATTAAAGCGTTGTTTTGCTGGATGTTGCTGACAAAAAAAAATAAACCGTATTTGTCAACGCCAAATATATTATATTTCTTTTTGGTAGCATTAATTCACAAGCAAAGGCAAACTTACAACTGTATATCTTGTTGTGTGGTGTAGAGGGGGGACAAAACAACGCAATTGTAACACCGCTACTAGTTTGTGCGGCTCTAATTCTTTGGAGAACAATTTACATCCAGGGGTTAATTTAAGGTGGTTTTGCTCACGACGTGTGCTGGACAAAAAATAAAACCGTTTTTTTCAAACCAAATACTATTTTATTTTTTCTTGGTGGCCTTAATTTCACAAAGCAAGGCAAATTACAACTGTTATACTATTGTTGTGTGGCGTAGAAAAAACCGCTATTGTAACAGCTATAGTTTAGTGCGGCCTCAATTCCTTTGCAGAATTTAACAATTCCAAGGGGTTTAATTAAGACGTTGTTTTGATGGCGTGTGCGACAAAAAAAAACGTCTTTTTCAACGCCAAATTTATATATATTTTTTTGTAGGCCTAATCAAAGCAAAGGGAAAAATTACAACTGTATCTCTTGTTGTGGGCGTAGAAAACACGCATTGTAACACGCGCTACTAGTTTGTGCGGCTCAAATTCTTTGGCGCTATTTTCTTCCAGGGGTTAATTATGTGTTGTTTTGCTGGTGTGCTGACAAAAATAAACCGTTCTTTTTCAAGCCAAATATATATATATTTTTGGGGTAGGCCTAATTCACACAAGCATAGGCAAATTCCATACTGTATCTCTTGTTGTGTGCGGTAGGGTAACTACGCAAGGTAAAACGCTAATAGTTTGTTGGGGAGGTAAATTATGGTGGGAGAAATTTTACATCCAGGGGATAAGTAAGCGTTGTTTTGCTGGTAGTATTGTGCTGACAAAAAATTAACCGTCATTTTTCTACGCCAAATCTTATCTATTTTTTTGGTAGACTAATTCACAAGCAAAGGCAAAATAAAACTGTATCTCTTGTTGTTTGTGGCGTAAGGGGAAGGAGGGGAAGAAAACACGCAATTGTTAAACGCTACTTTTTAGTTTGTGCGGCTCAATTCTTTGGCGCAATTTAAATCCCAGGGGGTTAATTAAGCGTTGTCTTTGCTGGCTGTGTGACAAAAATAAACCGTCTTTTTACAACGCACACAATATATAATATATTTTTTTTGGTAGCCTTCTCCCTAATTCACAAGCACAAAAAGGCAAATTACAACTGTATCTCTTGTTGTGTGGCGTTTAGGGGAGGGAGGGAGAGAAGGGGGGGGGGGAGGGAAAACACGCAATTGTAACACGCTACTAGTTGTTGTGCGGCTCATTCTTTGGCGCAATTTACAATCCCAGGGGTTAATTATAGGGCGTTGTTTTGCTGGTGTGCTGAACAAAAATAAACTGTCTTTTCAACGCCAAATATATATATATTTTTTTGGTAGCCCCTAAATTCACACAGCAAAAAAAGGCAAATTACAACTGTATCTCTTGTTGTTGTGTGGCGTAGGGGGGGGAGGGGGAAAAGGGAGGGGGGGTGGAGGGAAAGAAAACTCGCAATTGTAAAACCGCTACTAGTTTTTCGGCTCAATTCTTTGGCGCAATTTACCATACAGGGGGTAATTAAGCGTTGTTTTGCTGGTTTTCCTGTGTGCTGACAAAAATAAATACCGTCTTCTGTTCTTTTTCAAAGCCACAAATATATATATATTTTTTTTGGTAGCCTAATTCACAAGCAAAGGCAACATTACAACTGTACATCTCTTGTTGTGTGGCGGAGAAAAACACGCAATTGTAACTCGATACTAGTTTGTGCGGCTACCAATTCTTTGGCGGCAATCAATTTACATCCAGGGGTTAATTAAGCGTTTGTTTTGCTGGTGTAGCTGACAAAAATAAACTGTTCTTTTTCAACGCCAAAATATATATATTTTTTTTTGGTAGGCATAATTCCACTCAAGCATAGGAAAAAACTTACAACTGTATCTCTTTGTTGTTGTGTGGCGTAGGAGGAGGGAAAAAACACGACATTGTAACACGCTACTAGTTAGCTGCGGCTCAATTTTCTTTGGCGCTCAATTTACAGTCAGGAGGTTAATTACGCGTTTGTTTTGCTGGTGTGCTGACAAAAAATTAAAACTGTCTTTATCAACGCCCAACAAATATATAATATTTATTTGGTAGCCTAATTCACAAGGCAAAGGCAAAAATTACACTGTATCTCTGTTTGTTGTGGCGTAGAGGGCGGGGGGGCGGGGGGGAGAAATTAGAGGGGAGGGAAAACCCGAATTGTTAACACGCTACTAGTTTGTGCGGCTCAATTCTTTGGCTGCCAATTTAAATCAGGGGTTAATTAAGCGTTGCTTTTGCTGTGCTAGTGGTGACAAAAATAAACCGTCTTTTTCAACGGCCAAAATATAAAATATTTTTTTTTGGTAAGCCCTAATTACACAAGGCAAAGGCATATTACAAATGACTATTCTTGTTGTGTGGCGATAGGGGGCGAGAAAACACGCAATTGTTAACACGCTAACTAGTTGTGCGGCTCAATTCCTTTTGGCGCAATTTACATCCAGGGGTAATTAAGCGTTTGTTTTGTGGCTGTGGCTGACAAAAAATAAACCGTCTTTTTTCAACCCCGAAATATATACATTTTTTTGTAGGAATAATTCACAAGGCGAAGGTTAATATTAAGCCTGTTTGTGCTTTTACATTTAGTAAAACACACAGTGCTTGTAAACGACACATTCAAGTAATTTTTCCTGGCCCATTTGTGGAGCTGCAATTTATTACAAGGGTTACCCAAGCCTTGTTACTGGGTTCATTTGGGAGTCAAAAAACAGGGTGTATTATTTATAATATACAGATTAGCATTCATCAAACAGTGTTCTGTACATTTTAGAAAACAAACAGTATGTCAGACAGAGAGGTGGCAAGGCCTTCCTGCAACTATAGCGAGAGTGGCCAGTGGCACAAAACATTTCTGAAACGGGCCCAGGTCGCAGCACAGCAACTTCATGGGGACGTCGCAGCAGGGGGTCACTTCGGTGGAGGGGCACAACTGCCGCTCGTAATCTAGGGCTCGTTTGTGTTTGTTCAGCAACCCAAGGGTTCTTGATTGGTATTTCGGACTAGGTCCAATATCCTATTCCTCACAGATGACATCTGAAACCCCAGCACAGAAGGCGGTGGGAACCTCAGACACAACACTTAGTTGCGCATGGCCCGGGGCGGGGTCAGCGGCCCACACTGTCCTCAGCCCCGCATCTGTCCCAATCCAGTCCCTCAGCCACGTGGAATCTACTATGGTGGGTCTGGGTCCTCAGGCCTCTATTTAGCAGTGTTGAACAATTAGAGGCAGGGCAATGTCTCAGCAGCTCACGTGGAAGCGAAGAAATGTGGGCCAATATCCCAAAGCATCTTGCAGTAGGCGGCACCAAGTATAAGATGTGGAGAGTGGCAAGGGAGGTCAATGTGGTTGAGAGGTCAGCCTCGGCTCTTACAAGACCGTGAGAGGACAGTTAGTGACGTTGAAAACAAATAGATGATGTTGTAGCCGAACGCATTGGGAGCCGGGTGAAGCAAGGGCTTCATCATCGTCAGGAGAAGAGGGGCGTCAGCTTGCGGTTCAGGCAGCGGAGCAGCCAGCAAGTGGGTTGTGTGGCCGTGAGGGTCAGCAGTGGTAGCAGCAGTGTGAGGGGGGGGGGGGGGGGGGGGGGGTGGGGGGGGGGGTTCCGGGAGCAATAGCGGGCCCACGGGGTTTAGAAAACCCGCTTCGCAGGTCCAGACAGTAGCGGCACAGGGGACTTTGTCTCCAGCGAGGGGCAGAAGCGGCGGCTGTAGTCAACCTTCTGTTGGGAGCGCGTTTCGGCGGTAAAATCAGCTACTCGGCGGTGTTGGCAAGGTTTTTTTCCTGTTTTAGCTAAGACAACGGAGGAGCCGAAGATGGGGTATATGTAGGAATCTGGTGGGCAGAAAGCTGAAGCGGTGGCAGGGAGCTAACGTTTGGCACAACGTGCCCTGCGTTCAACACATGCAGCGTCACCATCCGGTGGACTGGGTGAAAAGGAAAGTTTTCTGGCTCAGATGTGGTGGCTCCATCCTGCCGCTTGCAGGCGCCAGCAAGGACAAGCAAGCTGCAGCGGCCCAGTGGAACGCATGCCATTTCAGCCAGTCAAGGCCTCACCACCTCTGGCAGGAAGGCAGCTGTTTCTCCTTTGGGACATCCTCTCCCGGGGTCCTTTGATGCTCTCCTGCTCCTCGCTATCAATGGCGCCAGCCCAGTCGTTCAGAAGAGGCCGATTGTTAAAAGAGACAACAGTATATGCGTCCAACATACTAATGTGCAGCAGCTGGACCGTGATCCTGTCCAAGTTGTTTTGGTTTACTCGCAGTACCCCTCCTTTCAAATGGTGGACTCTGCACAATTCAGAGAAACTAATGGGACTTGTACGATCCGAGATCGGAGAGTTCCTAGCCGTAAATTTCTTATTCCAAAAAGGCAGTACCAGCACTTCATAAATATGTTAGAACAGAAATGTGGGTCCAGTCCTTGAGCTTATCGGTTTGTTCAAGGTACACGGCGCTCGGACGTCTGGAGCTGTAACTACGGGTCAAGGGCCAGTACATGTCCTTTTCGGCCACTGGGTGAATGTGCTTCCTGCCCAGGAACAACCAACAACTTTGGAACAGGGACGCCGGCTTTTCTCCTCCAAGTGTCAACAAAATGCTGCTCCTGCGCCAATGTCCGCCTCCTCCTCCATCCACCACCAACACCTCATCTCAGCCTCACAAGTATGCTCCAATCATACCTCATGTGTAGGGCACAGCGGTTCAAGCAGTTACACCTAGCTTGCCTCGGCGACCGAAGTCACAAAGGGAGGAACAGCTCGCAGGTCATGCAGCAAGAAATCGATGTGTGGGCATTCTCAGCGGCCACCAACTGCAAATCGGAAACCATGGTGACGGAAATGGGAGGACATTACAAAGGTGTCCGCGCCTGCAACGAGGACGGGATTGGTCCATTGAGCCCTGCATGGCGAACGTGTTTCAATCTGGTTGGTAAATTTAAAAAAAGGTTCTGAAGGTTTCTTCCACCGATCTTCAGAACTCTGAAAATGGCCTGGAAACCTGTGCATTGCAACTTTATCCATTCGCTACAAAGCCAGGATCCACCTCCTCGAGTATGCAGCGGCAGAACGGGTACCCTCCCCCACACGCTCCTGCATATGCGATGTTTCACCCGCTGGAATTCCAGGACTTGCACAGTTGGTCCGATGTATGACGAGAAAGAAAGAAAAGGAAAGAAAAGGCCAATAAAATTATTTAACGATTTTTTTTTTTTGATGATCCAGGCAGACAGATGTACTGCCCTCTGTGTAACTTTGATGGTCAGCCAGTGGGCCAGTCATGCGTGGACACCTTGCCGTTTGTTGAGGCCATTAGAGGGACGGCCACCGGTATTTGTCAGTCGCAGGACTACGGGATGAACTAACGTCCATTTCCACTTGATTCATGTCATGGCAAACAGATGCTGAAAATTTCTGTCTGGAACAGGCGGACTGGAGATGTGGCGGGACTACATTCTTGGCCCACATGGGGGGTAGTCCGGTGGGGACTGAAATGGAGGGGTGGAGTGAGGAGGGAGGACCATTGGAGGCAGACAAGCATTGTCTGGAGTGAATGAAAATGAGTGGTTTTCTACCCAGGGTGGTGACATGAGAGGAGGAGCAGGAGCAGCTGGAGGGAGGTGATGGAGATGAGGAAGACGAGGCCTGATGACTCCAAGTCACCCGTGGAAGTATTCAGTGGAAATGGAGGCAGGGAGCCCTCGGAGTCACTTGTGCAGATGTCCGCGCATGCTTATTTGCCTGGTAGTGGACAGCAGAACCCGAAATATCAAGCATCCGGCACAGACAGAGGGATGGACTTTCTGGTTTCTCCACCCCGATCTGGACCCTCGCTACGGATCCAAAATGGGCAGCCTTTTTCCGAAGCTATTGAGAGGGAAGACAAAACTCAAATTATATAGGGGAAATCCTCCGTAATCAGTGGCCGCTGCATATGTGCGGCATCGTACCCCTCTGAAGGTCTGACCGGGCGGGGTTCCTCAGCGCTCCGTATACTGCCGCGGCCTGTGCTGGGGGGAAGGTGGGGGGGGTGGGGGTTTAGGGGCAGCCAGTCCAGCTCCATCAGCAGTAAACATAAAGTCTGGATGTCATAATGAGCAGTTCCTTCTCCGCCTAGTGAGGAGGGGGCAGTCACCAGCAGCTAGCAAGCAGCAGCAGACATGGAGCATTCCCTGAACCAACAGGTTTGTGGCCTACTTGGACAGCACTCTGACACCCCAGTAGAAGATCAGCTGGACTACTGGGCGCAAAATGCTGGATGTTGTGGCCGCCATCTTGCCTGAGAGTTTTGCTTGCTTGTGGAGAAGAAGAAGAAAGCTGTCCTGCCCGGCAGTTAGTCAAGTTGTGTGGCAATCAGAGCGGGTGTGTTTCAGTGCGGGCGGGGGCAACATCGTTTACCCCACAGGAGAAGAACCCGTTGTCCACGGGAAATGTTTGAAAAGAACCTTGACCTTGTCAAGATAGAATCAGGAGTGGATCGGCCAGGATTTAACCCCCATTGCCTTAAGGCGGTCAGTCTGGGTTTCAAACTACCTGGCCTCAGCCACTATCTCTGATGCCGCCACCCGCCTGGTGCACAACATCCTGCTGATAGTTTTCTCAATTGCCTTACCACCTTCATTACCAGTGACTGGTATTGCACCCACTCCTCAACACTCTGTCAATAGAGCCCACACTAGTGCTCATGCTGCTGCTGTGTTGCTGTTGCCGGTGACATTCCACACTGTTCATTGTGCCACTCTGCGCTGGTACTGTTTGCACACCTCAAGAATGTCATTGTTTGCACTCTCTGACCTCATGCTTGTTGCTCCTTGTCATCACCTCCCCTCTCTGTATTGTGCCACTGCCACTGACCTAATACTGCTGCCGCCGTCGTGACTCCTCTGGCTTCTCAGTCATTGTGCCGCTTACTGTGGCCCTAATAACTATTTTGCCACCGCAGAATGTCATTGTGCCACCTCTCTGACCTCATGCTGTTGGCTCTGTACATAACCTCCCTCTCTGTCATTGTGCCACTGCATGACCTCATTAGCTGCTGCCGCCGTGACCCTCCGCTCTCAGTCATTGTGCCGCTCTGTGGCTAATATATTTTGCACCTTGCAGGAACTGCTCATTTGTGCCACTCTCTGGAACCTCATGCTGTTGCTCCTGTCATTCACCTCCATCTCAGTCATTGTGCCACTGCCTGACTCATGCTGCTGCCGCGTGACCTCCGGCTCTCAGTCATTCGTGCCGCTCTGTGGCCTATAATACTATTTTGCCACTTGCTCAGAATGTCATTGTGACACTTCTATGGACCTCATGACTGTTGCTCCTGTCATCACCTCCAACTCTTCTGTCATTGTACCATGCCTGACTCACATGCTGTGCCGACGTGACCTCCGCTCTCAGGTCATTGTGGCCGCTCTGTGGACTTAATACTATTTTGGCCACCTGCAGATTGTCATTGGTGCCACTCTCTGACCTCTTGCTGTGCTCCTGTTCATCACCTCCAATTTCTGTCATGTGCCACATGCACCTGACAGTACTTGCTGCTGCCGCCCGTGACCATCCGCTCTCAGTCATTGTGACGCTCTGTGGACTAATACTTTTTTGCCACTTGCAGTATGTCATTGTGCCACTCTCTGACCCATGCTGCTGCTCAGTGACTCCTGGTCGTGACCACTCCACCACTGGTGTCACTTGTCCAATGTTCTGACCTACATGCTGCTGCCGTGGGCTGTGCCGGCCCTCCACACTGTGGCCTACTCCGTTATTTGCAACCTCCAGAATTTGTCATTGTGCACTGTCTGACTCATAACTGCTTGCCGCAGTGACCTCCACACTGTATCATTGTGCCACTCTGTGGCCTAATACTGTTTTGCCGCCTCTCCTATAATGTCTTTGTGCCACTGACCTAGACATCATACTGCTGCCGCCGTGTCCTCTCTCTGTGTGATTGTGCCTCTCTGTGGGCCTAATACGGTTTTGCACCTCCATGAATGCCATTGTGCCACTGTCTGACCTCCTTACTGCTGCTCCGCCGTGACCTCCACACTGTTAATAGTGATTGTGCCACTACTGTGGCCCTAATACTGTCCTTTTCCGCCCTCCCATAATGTCATTGTGGCCACTAGTCTGACCTCTTACTGCCTTGGCCGAGCGGTGACATCAACCCGTGTGTGATGTGCCACTCTACAAGTGGCCTCCTAATACTGTTTTGCCACCTCCCAGTAGCCATTGTGCCCACTGTCGGACCTCTATACTGCTGCCGAGTGACCTCCACATGTCGTGATTTGTGCCACTCTGTGCCTCTTAATACTGTTTTTTCCGCTCTTTATGCTCATTGTGCCACTTTGGTGGTCACTCAATACTGCTGCCGCCGTGACCCTCCACACTGTATCATTGTGCCACTCTGTGGCCTAATACCTGTTTTGCCACCTCCTGCAATGCCATATTGTGCCACTGTCTGACATCATAATCGCTGCCGCAGTGACCCTCCACAACTGTGTGATTGTGCCAACTCTGTGCCCTATTATGTTTTTCCGCCTACAGAATGTCATTGTGACTCCTTGCCTGACATCATGCTGCTGTGCCATGACCTACACTGAGATGATTGTGCACTCTGTGGCCTAATACTTGATTTTGCCGCCTCCAGAATGTCATTTGCCATCTGCCTGACCTATGCATGCTGTCTGGGCTGCCGCCGTCACCTAACACTCTATCACTATGTTGCCACTGAGCTACTCAGTTGTTTTTTTTCCAGACTTTCGATGGCATGACTTTATCAGCTGACATTCCCGCTTGAGTTTTTTGGTCCAAGTTTGCCCCTTTAAGTGCCCAGGGAATTTTATAGTGAACGCGATTTTAAGAGCGGGCGGCAGTCATGTGCGTGTCATACTAAAACACAAACATTGTATGAAGACAAAAACCAAGCTCCATCTGCATATTTAAGCATGGCACTACGTTCTACAGCACCCCTGCAGGCTCTGGGCAGCCTGGGAAACTAGCTTGTTTTTTTTTTTTTAATCGTGATTCGTGCCGAAAAGAATCGGGCACCGAAACGAATTTTGTCGGAAAATTCGGCGAAGTGACCGATACCGGGAATTTTGGGAAATTCGGCCTAACATACTAGTGGCCAATATTCAAAAAGGGTACAAAAACGGATCATGGAAACTACTAGGCCGGGGTAAAAGTTTAACATCTCTGCTGTAGGTTTAAAATGTTTGAAGACCTTCTAAAGAGATGCTTTTTGGAGTATTCACTGAAAAATAAAAATGTCTAACCACTGTGATTCATCATGGGTTTATAAAGGAACCGGGCTGTTCAAAGAAAGAAATTTAATCAGCTTCTATGAGGAGATTTGTTTTTAGACATATATCGGGGGTGAGGACATTTGATATTTGTATCCAGATTTTTCTAAAAGCATTGAGACTGTGCCAAATAAAGGTCGGAAGTTAAAAATGATGAATGTTTGGACATTGGTGGAGGTGACGGAGAAAATGTTTGCTAAGTGGGTAAGGTACAACTGGCTCACTGCTAGAAAACAAACTGTGAAGATAATGCGTAACATACACAGATTGGATCACCTGTTACTAGTGGGGTTTTGCCAAAGGGGTAAAGTAATTGGGCCCTATACTCTCTTTTAAAATATTAATTAAATAGACCTTAAAGAATAGGACTGCATAGTAGAATATAATTTTGGAAGATGATACTATGCTCTGTTAAAGTAATCCAACTCAAGAGGAGAAGAATTTTTTTAATACAAAAGATGATCTGGATAAGTTGAAGACATAGCTGAGAAGTGGCATATGAGGCGGTTACACAGAAATAATATGCAAAGGTTATTCACATTGGGAAGGAAAAAAATCATATCAATGATAACTTATTAAACGGAACATAAACGCCTGGGAAAAAGATGGAAAATAGTGACATGGACGGAAGGGAACTTGGGAAATTCTAGTGGACAGTGTGATACTTAATTGTAATGGACTGAACCCTCAGAGAGGCAAAACACCAGCCCCATGCTACTTAAGGAAAAATACGCAGAGGAGCTTTGTTGATACAGTGCGCCACTATATGCAAGGCTTGCAAAGCCCCGCTGTCACGCGGCTCCCTCATTTCTTGCAAAGTACCTACTCTCACAGTTTTCAGCAAAATATGGGGACAATTATTTTCTCTAAGAAAAAAAACGGAAAAACAAACTAGGCATACTCACAGCTCAAAGGCTGTAATAGTTCTGAACCCAAGCCAGACAGGCAACACCAGCCCCCATGCTGCTTAAGAATAATACACAGACGGGGCTTGCAAGCTTGCATATAGTGGCCACTGTATCAACTAATACCTCTGTGTATTTTTTCTTAAGTAGCATGGGGGACTGGTTGTTGCATCTTCTGCTGGCGTTCAGTCTTTATTTCCCAGCATTTGAGCTGTGAGTATGGCCTTGTTTCCGTTTTTTTCTTTGAGAAATTAATGTCCCATTTTTCCTGTAAAATTAATTGTAGCAGCCAGTGTCAGGCAGCATCTGCCAAGGCAAACAGGATTATGGGGTGTATTAAAAGAGCAACAACACGTCCAAAAAAGATTGATATAGATGAGGGTTGGACTACCCTCCTGATAGACGTAGTGGTTTAGAGAAATATACAAGAGACAAAAAACAAACCCACCAAAAAACCACACAACTATAATACTAATACTAGTATATTTATAGATAAAATATCACCTTTAATATATTTAGTTTTTAAAAGACAATAAGCTAAACTACCCTATCCCTACTAAACCCTAGACCAAACTAACTAAACCTATCCTAACAGGGAAAAATGGGGTAATCGCCCCATTTTTTTTTTGGGGTGAGAAATACTTACACCTGAGATTGTGGTATTAATCTCAATTTACAGGTGCATAGTTTTTGGCTATTATATGTGATCTATTGGAATATCTGGGGACTGATATCTAGAAATTGCGATTGGTCCCACTATATCACCTCTTGCGGAATTAAAACCATCCCTCATATTGGCTATGTTATATATTACCCTTTGTAGTCTGTAACAGTATAGGGCACATTAGGGAATACTTACTGGTAGGGATAGGTTCCGGTTGGGGACGCCCTTATTGGGGCGATTACCCCATTTTTTCCTGTTAGGATAGGTTTAGTTAGTTTAGTGTATTAAAAGAGGCATAGATGCACATGATGAGAACATCATTTTCCTATTATAAGTCACTGGTCAGACCAGATATGGAATATTGTGTACAGTTTTGGGCACCAGTGCACAAGAAAGAAATTGTAGAAGCTGTGGTCATCAGTGTGTGATGTAGTCAAAGGATATCCACTTCTTTGCCCTTCTATGACTCTTTCAGTCTCTCTGTATCACTGTTGCAACCTACTGATGATTCTCTAAGCTCAGTGACCACTTTAATCATGCTTGACCCCTCACAATAGCGAGGTACTGTTAATCAATTGTAAGGTGTTGTCTTGGTCTCATGCTGTTCAAATTTTAACATCATGATGAGGTTCCTTTTAAATCCCCAAAATTCAAATTGATCCCATTAAATTATAATGGGCCGTTTCAGGGTCAAACAACTATTGGGAATTTGCGATTAAGCACCTTGTTACAGATCAGCAGGTTGTGAAAAAAGTACTGAAACATCGGACATTTGTTAACCCATTGGGTAATTCACAGAAGTGAAAGCAAAGTGGAGGTGGAATTTAACTTTTTTGCAGATTTTCAATTTTTATGCATTATGCACAGATGGAACATGTATGGAACATGGTAGATGTGACCAGGAAAAAATCACAGAAAAAATTCCTCAGAATCAAATAATATCTATATGGATTTGGAACAACAAGCCAGTCACTGAAGAAATCCTAAACAAATCCATTCTTAAAAATAACTTTATAATATATACCCATAAAAATTCGGATACGTTCTCAAGTCTATCTCATTACAATATATTTTTATTTATACATATACACACTGTCCCTAACTATTTTCCTACACTAATCCTATAATAGACCAAGATAATCGTCCCCATAACGGACGGGGCCTAGGTCTTCTGTAGGGATCACCCTAATTAAATTCACTTTGTGTCCCTATAAACCACCAAGAAACATTATCATATATATATTTTGTTCAGTGTTTTTAAAGATATATCACATTCAAAAACCTCCAAACTCAATTATCGTTTTTCCTGTAGAGTCCCATATAAAAAAGTACTCAAAGGCTAACAGTCCACTGATATGAAAACACTGTTTTTACACATTTTTCCTCTTTCAATTATATGGTATATGTCTATATATATCGGTCCGTGTAGGGAACATTAAGATACATTTATCCAACATCATATCAAGATACAATCAAACTTTTATTTTTCATCGAGCGTTTCCCCCATCCTGAATCAAAGATAGTATTCTGATCGAGCTTATTATCGAGGGAGAATACTATCTTCGAGTCAAGTGTGACCGCGTCCCCCTAGGTGATCCTCCTGATGAACCCCAATAATATGGAGGGGGGAAACGCTGTCAGATTCGTAGGTTTGATGTAATCTTGCGATGATGTTGGATAAAATGTATCTTATGTTCCCTACACGGACGATTTATATAAAACATTTACCTATTTTGAAAGAGGAAAATTGCAGTGTTTTTATCAGTGGACTGTGAGCCTTTGAGTACTTTATATGGGACTCTACAGGAATAACGATAATTGTGTTTTGGATCTTTAAACACTGTACAGAAATATATATATGTTAATGTTTCTGGTGGTTGATAGGGACACAAAGTGATTTAATAGGGTGAGCCTACAAAGACTAGGCCGTCCTTATCGGGACGATTACTTGGTCTATTAGAGGATAAGTGTAGGAAAATAGTTAGGGACAGTGTATAAAATGTATATAATAAAATATTTTGATTGAGATAGACTTGAGATACGTAATCGTATTTTTATGTGTAAAATATTAAAAGTTATATTTTAGAGTTTGGATTTGTTTAGGATTTCTTCAGTGACTGGCTAGATGTGACCAGGGAAATGCAAATCAACATGGATTCCTCAGGTTCTGCCATTTTCCGAGATATCCCATATCTCCCTAGTGCACTATTTGGCAAATTTTTTTTGTGTTAGGTGTGTTAGGCAATTTTAGCTAAAAATGTTTCATTTTTACAAGGAATCCTGAAATAAAAGCACCCCAAATTTATTCCAAGTTCGGCAATACCCTATATATGGGTGTAAACTGTTTGGGCGCATGACAGGGCGTACAAGGGAGGGAGCGCCATTTGGCTTTTGGAACGCAGATTTTGGTGGGTGCCATGTCGCATTTGCAAAGTCCCCAAAGAACCAGAACAGGTGAAATCTTCCAGAAGTTGCCCCATTTTGGATTCAACACCCCTCATGGATCTCATCTAGGTGTGTATTGTGCATTTTGGGTGCACAGGTGTTCAATAGTTTTATTTTTTTAGCATTGAGCCATGAGAATGGGAGAGGAAAAACGCAGTTCCACTAGTGTTTTTTGGTCTTCAATTTTATAGGGTTTGCTGTCGGGCATAAATGACAGGATAACTTTACTATGTGGGTTGGCACAATTGCAATTACATAAATTTTGTATAGTTTTTTTTATTTATAGTAGTTTTATTACTTTTACACAATAGAAATGCATTTATAGAAAAAAAATATTTTTGCGGGATGAGTTGATGTTTTTATTGGTAGCATTATGGGGTGCATATGACGCTTTGATTACTTCTTATTTAGGTTTTCATGAGGCATTTTGAACAAAACACAGCAATCCCAGTAGTGTTTTTTATTTTTCACAGCAGTCACTGTGCGGTATAAATGACATGCCAGCCTTACTCATCAGGTTGTTCTGATTACAACGATACCCAATTTGTATTTTTTTATGTTTTACTGCTTTTACACAATAAAAACACGTTTATTCAAAAGGAAAACATGGTTTTCTGAGAGCCATAACTTTTTTATTTTTCTGTGTACGGAGATGTGAATGGGCTTGTTTTTTTGCGGGATGACTTCACATTTTTTATTGGCCTAATTTTGGCATTTATCTGCGTTTTTGATCACTTTTAAATCTGTTTTTTGGAAGACAGGATGAAGAAAATAATGCAATCTTAGTATTTTTTTTATTTTTTTTTAACAGGGCTCAATGTGCAGTAGATGTGACAAGTTAGTTTTACTTCATGGTTCAATACGATTATGATGATAACTAATTTATATAGTGTAATGTTGAAGCGCTTTAAAAAAACAAAAAAAACGCATTGCTATCTTCTAAACTGACATTTTAATTAGTACAACTTTGGTGTTTATATGAGTTTTTGATGCTTTTTATTCCATTTTATATACTGCGGAAAAATTCTGCGATTTTTTTAGCGGTGTTCACCATGCAGGTTAATGTGACAGATTTATAGGGTACGCACGCGATTATACCAAATATATGTACTTTGTTTATTTTTTGGTTAAGGGGAAAAGGATGGTGTACGTGTGTTCTATTTCATTTTTCATGTTTGTGTTACTTTTCTTTACTTTTTCACATTTTTTTTCTTTTCCCCAAAGGGGACTTGTACTAGTGATCTTCAGATCAGTGATCCTCTTGCGATTGATCGCCACAGCTAAGGGGTCAATCACCTACGGCCGAAGCTCACTCTGGCCACAGGTAATGCAGAATGGGGTCAGCTGTATTATACAGCTGCTCCAATGTTACGATCGTGTGGGTCCCATTTGAGAGCCAGCACAATGTCCAAGATGTACCAGTATGTCCATTTGTGGGAAGTCACTTCCTGCTAGGACGTACCAGTACCACCAGTGTCGGGAAGGGGTTAATGACAAGTATTAAGAAATTATCAAACGCCTTAAAATTATATAGGCAGTATGCTCTTATAAATAAAATTTATATTGCTTGTTTAAAGAAAGGTGGAATAAGTCCACAAAGCACCTACCTCATTAGCTAAATCTGCCTAGGACAGTATGCTAGGGGCAATACAGCTGCCATTCCCCTCATTAGCTAACCTCCTAGCATTCTTAGCTGATTGTGAGGATAAATATTCTAGGTGCACTTATTAAAATGAATAACTCTTCCCTTCCACCCATGTTTCGCCACAGCAGTGGCGTCCTCTGGGCTTTTGTCCCATAACCTCTGGTAAAACATGTCAGAGGGGCAGTGTGCTTTATTTTAATAATAAGCAGCCTGCTCTACTTGTTATAGAGGCACTTGGAATAGAGTTTAGGTTTATGTCTAGCTAATAGCAGCCTAACCACGGTTCAGGCAGAATCTGATATTTAGGATATTTATTATCACAATCCGCTAACAATGCTAGGAGGTCAGCTAATGAGAGGAATGGTGGCTGTATAGCCCCTAACATACTGCATTAGGCCTAGGCAGATTTAGCTAATGAGGTAGGTGCTTTGTAGACTTATCCCACCCTTCCTCTAACAAAGAATATAAATTTTCTTAATAACGGAATACTGCCTATATAAGTTTAGGTGTGAGGGTATTTGAAATTGCCTTTTTGCACCCCACTAAGCATCTGCATATCACAGGGCATTATGGGAAAATAGCTGGAATCTCAAGCGCCCTCTATTGGATATAACAAATCTTCAATTTGCTTCTGACTCACTGAGTCTTTGGAAAGCAAAAGGGATGTTAGCCAAGCCAGCATAACTCATCTGAATACAGCTGATTCGAGGTTTTTGCCCCTCGTCAGTGCAAAGCAAAGCTTGCTGGCTGGCTAGGGAATATCTCTCCTTGGGGATTTGAAATTGCCTTTTTGCACCCCACTGAGCATCTGCATATTAACCCCTTCCTGACTGACGGTCATAATAATATGGCTCTAAATTTTTTTGCTCTTTGCCTTCTGAAAGCCATAACTTTTTTATTTTTCCACCTACATAGAATAAAGAGGGCTTTTATTTTGCGGGACAAGTTTGTACTTTCTAGTGGTGTTATTCATATTACTATAGAATTATACTAGGAAACAGGAAAAAAAATTCTAAGTAGGGCAAAATATGAAAAAAAACTTTTCTTGCGCATGTTTGCGAGAGGTTTGTTTTTATGGAGTTTATTCTTCGGTAAAAATGAGGTGTTACCTGTATTCTACAGGTTGATATGCATCCGGCAATACCAAAATGTAGGGTTTTCCGTTATGTTTTGGTACCGTAAAAAAAATTCCAAAAATTTTCTATTCTTGAAATTTTTCGCTGTGGCGCCATTTTGTGCGACCAATAACTTTTTTTGTACTAACACCTACGGACGTCAGTGAGGCGGGATTTTTTTGCGGGCAGATGTGTATTTTTATGCTAGCACTTTGAAATGGGTGCAACTTTTTTGATTACTTTTTATACCAATTTTTTTTGTGACGTGAAAATGACCAAAAAAATGCAAATTTTTGGCATTTGGAATTTTTCTTCTTCACGGTTCAGCGTACGGGATAAATTATATTATCTTTTTATAGAAACGGACTTTTTCGGACGCAGCGATACCAAATATGGGTAACTTTTTTAAAATTATTTTATTGTTTTTATTTGTAAAATGGGGAAAGGTGATTTGAACTTTTAATACTTTTTTTTTGTACTTTAAAACTTTATTTTTATTTTTACTTTAACATTTATTCCCCCTATGATGCTTGACCACTTGGAGGCGCGATAGTTTATACAGCCTAATACATTGCATAAGCAATGCATTAAGGTGTACAAATATGGCGGTTTCCCCACTTCCTGTCTGCGGACGGAAGTGGGGCAAACAGGAACATGGCAGCGATCAGAGCCTTCACAGGGCTCTGCGCTGCCATGTTAGCCCGTCGGGACTCAGCGATCTCACTGCTGATGTCCCGGTCGGGCTGAAAAACGGTGCGAGGCACCGCTTTTGAGTCATTCAGACGCCGCGGCCATCATTGCCGCGGTGCCTGACGGGTTAAACGGCTCAGGCGGGCGACGACGCCCGCCTGCGCTGAAACCGCCAGGTGTTAGCTGCGATTAGCCGCTAAGGCTATGTTCACACGGCTTAAAATGGGCCATATTGCGGTCCGTAATTACGCGCCGGAGTGCGCAAATTATGGGCTGAAAACGGCCCAGTCATTACGGTAATCCACAGTTTCTCATAGAGAACTATGGTTTACGTCTCCTCTCCCTGCTCGGCGAATCCGCGGGCGGGGAGATAAGTGACATGTGAATTACCAGCGGCATATACGCGCCGCTGGTAATGGATGTCTGTGGGCCGGCGAGGTGCCGGCCCTCCGCTCACTCCCCCGCTCCCGCCCCGCCCCCGGCCACACGGCGTAAGTGCGGGGCATAATTCCGTCCCGCAATTAAGCCGTGTGAACATAGCCTAACACCCGGCAGCTGTGAAGCGGGATCGCTCCGCGATCCCGTTTCAAAGCCGCTTACCGGCGTTTTGACGTACTCATACGTCAAACGTCGGTAAGGGGTTAAGGAGTTTGATAGTTTCTTAATACTGTTCATTAAAAGTTATTTTTTAAAAAAAAGTACTTAAAGGTGAATAATATTTGGGGGAAAATATGGTATAGTTCCCTAAAAAAAAAACTTTTAAAACATTAAAAATGTAAAAAAAAAAAAACACAATACACCCCACCCTTTTCCCCATTAAAAATTATAATCACCCAAAAAAAAGATAAAAAATAAATTAGAATTTTTGATAATCAATCTGTAATGCCCTAGTGTAGGGTGGCCGCGTGCCGGGCTGCGGGCGACTCGTGCGGTCACCCGTGGGTCCCGCGGGGCCCCCTCCGGGCCCGCGGGTCGGGTCCCGGTTTCCCCCCTTCCTTCCTGCGTCTGAGTCTCCGTCCCCCGGCCCCGGGCGGCTGCCGCGCCCGGCTCCCGAGGATTAAAGGGCCAGTACCCCCCATTATTGGTTAAGGCTGGCAGGTGACCCTATTTCCCCTCTTCCTTGGGTCCCCTTTGCCATCTTTGTGCCGTACACCCTTTAGAGAAAGTTCTTGTCCTCGTTGTCTGACTCCTGTTGTACCGAACTCTGCTCTTTTTCCCTCCCCACGTCCATTGCCGCCTGTCCTGACCCCTCCCTGTCCCCGACTCCGCCTAGCCTCACGTTTTGTACCACGCATGCCTTGGCTGCCACCGCAAGAAGTACGCCAGTGGGCGCCGGGTGTTCTCCGCCCAGCAAGTCCATCCCGTTTGCGGCGGGCTCTGGTGAAAATCGGGTTTATTAGTTTCCCGTCCCGGGACGGTTTAAACCCCCATCGTTGCGGTGGTCCAGGGCCCCATATGCATTCGTTAAAGAAAGATCGGCAGGGATCCCGCAAGGCCCCTCTGCCCAGTGACCCGGATTCAGGCGTAGTGGCTCGCAGTTCATCAACTAGCGCAAAAAGCCCACAGCTAAAACCTTTGGGCCCCGGGGGCTCCTGGCAACCAACAGCCGCCGATCCTCCTCCTGTGGTGACACCTCCCCGCCCCCGGGGGACTTCTCGGCTACGTTTCCACTCCCTGAAAAGTTTGCGGGGACTCCAAACTGTCAGGGGATTTTTTCCAGGGTCGAGCCGTTGATTTGATGGCGGTCAATTTCCCCTGAAGTTCCAAGGGGCCTTCGTGGTCGTCTGCTGCCCGGGAAAGGGCTTAGTTGGGCCCACCCCTTCGGGGGACGGGGCGATCCGGGGTAACGAGGGCCTACAGATTTCCTCTGGTTCCGAAAGGTCTTTGAAGGCGGACGGGTTCCGGCGGGACCGTCTACAAAACCTTCGCCAGGGTGACTCCCTGTCGGGGACTACGCGTTCTTTTCCCGGCCCCTGGGTCGGAGCTGCCCGGGAAACGCCCCCGCCCTTTGCCACCTTAAAAGGGCCCGTCCGGCAGGTTAGGACCCCCTAGCGGCAGAGGACCCCTCCTCTCTAAGCGAAGGGTCCACCTAGCCACTGGATCGAGTTCGCTTGCCGAGCGAAAAGGGGGAACTCGCGGGAAGTGATCTCGCCCGACCACGCCGTTTCCCTGCTGGCCCCGGTTTTCCCAAAAAAACCAGCTGCCGTTTTAATTCCTCCCAGTGAAAAAACCCATAGGTGGACCGGGCAATTGTCCGAACAGGAGCTTTTCCCGCCGTCGGGAGAGAAATTGTGCCTTTCTGTGCCAGCCGGATCATTGCATGGTTCCCAGCTTGCCCACGCGGCGGGGAAACGCCCGCACCTAGGCTAGTCGGAGAGGACCCGGGTGTGAACATTCCTCTCCAGTCTTATTGGAGGTTGGGTTTCTTCGGGTTCCGGATCGTTTTTCGGGGGGCCCGCTTTCTGGATCTGGATCCGCGGGAACTTTTTCATGCCACCCGGGTGTCCAGTTCCCCTTTCCCCGGTGACCCGCTGGAGAAGCCCCTGGTGTTACCCTGTGAGTGGCGAGCTACTTAGTGAGGCATTCGGTACGTGCCAAGCCGTTTTTCCTCCGGTGGGGGGCCTTACAAAAAGGAGGAGTTCCCCTTCTACGTCCCCCCTGGTATCCCCCCGCTATCCTCTTGGGTCTTCCGTGGCAAAGCCCCATCCCCCGACCCCGTTTGGGAAAACCGGGGGATTCTCGCTGGGGTCGATGCCAAAGTTTCTGTTTTCAGTTGGGCCTGTGGGCCTTCCCATCATCGTCGTAAGGTCCTGCCGGTCTTCCCGCTGAAATACGGGACCGTGGACTTTCTTTTCGGGAAAAAAAAGGCCCGAATCCCTTCCTCCTCCCCCCCCCCTTTGCTCCCCCTTTGCCCCTTCCCGGGGCCACCTCCGGGGGGTAGAGTTTACCCGTTGTCCAAAAACCCTCGGGCCATGTCGGACTATACCCGTGAGAACCTGCAAAGGGTTTTACGCAAGTCCTATCACCGCCGGACCCCGGGTTTTTTTGTACAGAAAAAGGGAGGGTTTTCCCCCGTCCCTGCACGACTGGGGGGCCCTGAACCGATTACCGTGAAAAAATGGTCGTTCCACTAATTCGGAACTCTTTGCCCGTTACAAGGAGAAGGTCTTTTCCAAACTGGACCTGCGCGGGGCTACAATTCATCAGGTCCTTTGGGGATGAGTGGAAACGGGGGTTCATTCCCGGACGGCCATTTTGAATACCTGGTGATCCCTTTTGGGTTTTTTCTTGCAATCCCCCGCGGTCTTTCGGATTTGTAAATGACCTTCGGGGCTGTCTACATGTGTCATCGTGTTTCGGAGACTTTTGGGTTTTTCTCCCCTGACCCCCGGCCAATTCTTCCCGGTGCGCCGGTCGCAAGTCGCAGAAAACGCCGAAACCAAGTTAGAGAAGTGCGTTTTCCCACAACCCCATCTGCCTTTCCTCGGTTCATTGTCCCCGACCGGGGCCCCTGAAAAATGGACCCCACAAAGCTGTCTGCTATTTTGCAATGGCCCGCTGTTGGACTTGAGCCATACAAAGTTTTTGGGCTTTGCCAATTTTATCGACAGTTTTTTATCCCCCTTCTTTACATGGGGTCCAATTGTGTCTCACCAGGAAGAAGGCCAATCCCAAATGTTTGGGCCCCAGCGGCCGAAAGAGCCTTCTCGGGTTTGAAGTCGGCCTTTGCTTCCCCCTATTTTGTCACGCCCTGATCCGAGAAGCCTTTCTCTCTGGAGGTGGATGCCTCTTCGGTGGGGGCCGGAGCTGTTCTTACTAAAGGGTCCAAAGGGGGAACCCTCACTCGGCTTCTTCTCCCAAACCTTTCGTCGGCAGAGAGGAACTATGCTTTGGGGAGAGAAATTTTCTCGCTTCAAAATGTCCCCGGGAAAAGTGGCGGGTTTTGGAGGGAGCTCGTTTACCTTTTGAGGGGTAACTGATCACAAAAATCTTCAGACCTCCAGTCGGCCCAGCGCCTCAATCTCGGCAAGCACGGTGGTTCTTTTTTTTTTTCCGATTTGATTCGGATCCATTTTGCCCGCCGAGAAAAACTAGGGTGTGCTCTCTCTCGCGGGATCCAAAAGTCCTGGGAGGGGCCGCAGCTCCCCACTCATACCCCCGGAACATGATCCCCGCAGCACCTGTCCTTTTGGCAGTACCCCCTGGCAAGACCTACGGCGGCCTCGTGCGCAAAAAAATCCTGAATTGGGGACATGCTCCTTGTTTGGGAGGGGCATCGGGGGCCGTTGGGAATGTTCCAGTTGTCTCTCGGTTCTACTGGTGGCCCGGACTGGCTAAAGATATTAAGGACTTTTGGGTGCCTGTGCTATTTGCCCGGGAAAAAGGTGCCCGCCAGGCCCCCCGGGCTACTGCGACCCCGCTAGCCCGTATTCCTGGTCCAGGGGGGATGGATTTTCACCCACCCACCATCCCCTTCGGGCAACACCGTGATCTGGGTCATTAGGATAGGTTTTGAAAATGTCGCATTCGTCCCCTGCCCCGGGGTTTCCTTCCGCACACGTCGGCCCCCTGTTCTTTAGTCACATCTTCCGCTGCACGGGTGCCCCGCACATCGTTTCTGACGTGGGGTTTTTAGTTCGTGTCCAAATTTTGGGCGCACTCTGCTCCCCATTGGGGGGTGAAGTTTGACTTCTCTTCGTCTTACCATCCGCAATTTTAAAGGCCAGGTAGAGAGAGTCAACCAGATTTGGGCAGTTCTTAGTCACTTTGTTTTGCTCGGGTGATTGGTCCCACCTCCTACCCCGGGCCGATTTTATACATTTTCTGGATTCAGGGTCCTCGGCGCTCCCCCCCTTTTTTTTTGTATTGGTCGGCATCCCCGCCCCCCTCTCCCTCTGCCCCCCTTCCTCCGAGGTTTCCTCTGTGGGCCCTTGGTCCCCGCCTATTGGGGTCTGGGAGCAGATTTTAGTCCCCGCGCTTCTGCCCCCGTATGAAGGGCCCGGCGGACGGGGAAAAGGAGAAACCCGCTCAAAATTTACCCCTGGGGGGACCAAGTTGGCTGTCGCCAAAAAATGTCGGTTAAAAAAACCCCCTACAAGTTGGCCCCCCCCTTTGGTCCCTTTTAAATCCTGAGCCGTATTAATCCTTTGGGTTAAGTCAAAATCCCCCCCCTGCGGATCCCCAATTCTTTCCATGTATCCCTCCCCAAAGCCCCTGTGTTGAAGCTTCTCCAGAAAAGTTTTCCCCCCTTCTGAGGGGCCGTAGCCCCCAAAATTTTCGGTCAAAGATTTGGCTATGAGGGTTTGTTAGGGGTAAAAGGCAAAATTTTTTTTTTGGTTGTTGGGGAGGGATGGGTCCGGGGGGGAGATTTGGGGGGCTGAGGAGAAAATCTGGCCCCCGGTCTCTTTTTTGACTTCCTGAACCCGAAGAAGGAGGGGGCTAGGGGGGGGGGGACGTACGGGTGGCCCGAGCCCCCCGCCCCGGGTGCGGGCGCATTGTGCGGTCACCCCGGGGGGCCCCCCGGCCCCTGCGGGGCCCGCGGGTGGGTCCCGGTTCCCCCCTTACTTCTGCGTCCTGAGTCCTCCCGTCCCCCTGGCCGGGGCATTTCGCGGCCGGCTCTCGAGGATTTAAAGGGCCATCGCCATTATTTGGGTTTAAGGCTGGCAGGTGACCCTATTTAACCCTCTTTCCCTTTCCGGGTCCCTTTGCGGTTTTGGCCCTACAGCCTTTAGAGAAAACTTCTTTTGCCCCGTTGTCTGACTTCCGTGTACGAACCTCTACGCTCCTGTTTCCTGAAACGTCCATTGCCGCCTGCCCGACCCCTGCCCGTCCCCCACTCCGCCTCGCCTCAGATTCTGTCCCCGAAGCCTTGGTGCCCCGCAAGCAAGTCAGCCAGTGGACGACCTGGGGGTTTCCGCCGCAGCAAAATCCATCCCCCTTTGCGGCGGGTCTGGTGAAAAAACCCGGGGTTTACTTAGATTCCGTCCCTGGTACGGCTTAAAACCCTGTTGCGGTGGTCCAGCGGATATACCCGCATTCGTTACACCAGCCTATAAAACTGTCCATGTTTTTAACCCCTCCAAAAGGAAAGCCTTTAAAAAAAGAAAAATTGCAAATTTTTTTTCATCCTGCAACAATAGAAAGGAAAAAAAGATTTAAAAGTCATTAAACACCAAAGTGGGGACATTTAAAAGTCACTTCATCCTGCAAAAAAAGGCCTTACAAAGCACAGTTACAGAAAAAAAAAAGTTTGGGAAATTGAAGATAGTAAAGCATAAATATTGTTTTACAAAAAAAAAATACTACTAAAACTATTAAATTAGTTTCGTGTTTGTTAACGAATGACAAAAAAATCTGAAATTTTTAAAGAAAATTGCATGTGGGTATGGTTAAAAAAAAAAATACCCAAAAAATTTTTATATTTTCTTCTCCGGGCTCCCAAACAGGTGTCAAAAACTTTGTCCCCAAAAATGGGGACCAATAAAAACATAATCCTTGCAAAAACGCCCCTACACAACTAAATACAGAGAAAAATAAAAAAGTTATGGCTCTCAGATTATGGCGATGCACTAAAAACCACTTTTTTAAATAAGTGTTTTTTACTGTGTAAACTTCTGGATTTTCTGTGTTTTGTTATCCGCCCCAAAAACCTTGTTTTAAAAATGATCAAACACATTGAACCCCAAAATGATCCCTTAAAACCCCAATCATCCCCCCCAAAAAAAAAAGTCTTTACCATCATATAAGAAAATAAACTTTTGGTGTGGATTATGACAATATAAAAACACATTTTTAAAATTATTTTTATTGTGAAAAAAGTAAAAAAACAAAAAAAAAACAAAAATTTATATCATTTTTATTGTAGATTGTTGAAAAGTTATGTTTTTATACTGATGGCAAACGCTGTAAAAATGAAGCCCAAAAAACAATGGCAGAACGTTTTTTTCCCCCCTCATTTTCATGGCCCAATGCTAAAAAACAAACAAACTATGGAGCACCTGTGAGCCAAAAAGCACAATACCCAAATAGATAAAAAGGGTGTTAAATCCAGATGGGGGGGACTTCGGAAACCCATTTCCCTTTTCTGGTATTTTGGGGTTTTGATTGACACCCCCCAAATTTCCCTTAAAAAAGAAAAATTTGCATCACCTTTTTTAAAACCCCCGCCTGGCCCAAAATTTTTGGGGTGCTTTTTTCCAGGATTTCTTTAAAAAAAAATCAAACATTTTCAGCTGAAATTTGGGTAGTTTGGGAAAAAAAAAAATTTTTCATTTTCCCAGCCCAATGTAAAAAAATCTGTAACCTGTGGGGGGCGATATGTATTGCACCCCTGGATATATTCCTTAAAGGGAATGTGTCCCTTTTTTTGTGTGTGTTTTACATAGCATTTTTATTTTCAGTTAGTTATTTTAATTATGTGTGCTTGCAGATACATTTATTTATGATACTAGTGTGTACAGAGGAATGCCATCTTTATAAGCAGCTCTGTACTGTGTGACTGCATGACACAGAAGAAGCTGCAGTAAATCACACACTGTGATGGGGAAAGTAAAGCGTCTCCGCCCAAATCTCTTCACTTGATCCCCCCAGCGGTGAACTCGGCATCTCTAGGTGGGTGGAAAGTGTTTTCAAAAAAAGGCCCGTGTTCTGAATATTCAACTTACAATCAAAAAAACAAATATAAAAAATCGTGATCAAAAAACGTAAAAAAGCAATCAAATTTATTAAGCTAAAAAGTGAAAACTAAGTGTTAATAAAAGTGAAATAATACTGTGCATACAATAATATCCCTTTAAAAAAGGGGAAATACTTTAATGTGATATAGGTGTATATTAAATAAGTAGGAAGGAACTCCCCCTTCCACCTTTAAACTTCATGGAAATGCTGCAACTAGGTATTGGCGCCCCCACCCCCATTACCCCGGGATGTCCGGAACTAAGTCAGAAACCGGCACGAAGCTAATTTGCTGGTTTCCCCGCGCTGTGCAAATCACCCACAGAGCACCAGCGGTCTTAAAAAAGGGGGGAATAGCGTATCGTGAGTACACAGAAGCCCCGCTGGAATCAACATTTAGGAAAATATAAAAGGAAAATATCAATAAAAAAAAAGAAAAAAAAGCCATTTAATTAAAATAATCCCCATGGCAAATTTTCAGAAGGGAAAAAGATAAATGCACGGGCCCCTCCTTTGATAAAGGGACAGTTTTACATCATAACCGGCCCAAATATATTTTAAAAAAAACCACACCAATCACCCCCGTCAACCCCAAAGAATAAGTCTTTTCAGAAGAGGAGATGAACATGTTTGTCCAGGCCATCAGCTATAATAGACAAGCCCTCGGTAAATTGTGACTCCAAATTTACAATACTTTATTATCTTAGGCTCAAAGTAAAATAAAAAAAATAAAATAATATATAATAAATAAAAAAATTAAAAAAAAATAATAAAAAGAGGAGAAAAAGAATAGTATAGGGGTGGCTACAAAGAGCTGGGCTGCGCTGGGAAAAAAAGGAAAAATTTAAGACACTAAAATGCAAAAAAAATAAAAAATTAAAATAATTTTTATTTAAAAAAATAAAAATAGATGAAAATAAACGATTCGATAGGAGGTAGTTCATATTTTCCCGTTGTAGAATCTGTAAAAGATAAAAAAAGAAGAAAAATTAATACACAAGGTAAAATAACATAATAATATAATCCACCCATTCCTAGGTGCATAACATAGGTCAAACTGAACGAATCGGAAAAGAACAGCTTATACTCCATCATTTATCTAAACATCTTATGGTTAACTTTAAATTCAATATTCAAACCATGAGGTTTAAGAGAATTTAATCTATAAATCCACTCTAGTTCTTTTTTCTTTAACAAAGTTAAAAGATCTCCACCTCTGTTTAAAGGTAAAATCTTATCAAGAATTATACATCTAATATCCCACTCTGTATGATTAGCTTTGGAAAAATGCTTAGACACCGGAAGATCCAATCTTTTTTTACATATATATTGTCTGTGACCATTAAGTCGCGTTTTTAGGTCACAAGTTGTTTCTCCAACATAGATTTTTTTTACATGGACACCATAATACATACACCACCCAATCCGAATTACACGTAAAATACGGCTTAATTGGAAATTTATCATTCGTAGTGGGATGTATAAAAAATTCACCCTTTTCAATCAGTCTACAATTTAGACAAGGAAAAGTACCAAATTTAGGTTGACCCAAAAACATTTGTTTCTTTTTTGATTGGGAAGGTATCATATTCCGAACTAGTCAGTCACGAAGATTTCTAGGGCGTCTAAGAGACATCAATGGATAACTATGAAATTATTCAATATGTCTAAAACAATTTTTCACTATATACCAATGTTTTCTTATAATCTGTGCAATAGAAGCACTGAGTACATTAAAGTTTGAAATAAATTGGATTCTATTGGTAGTACGTTTAACCTGTGGAGTAAATAGGGTTGATCTATCAATATCTTGTACAAGTTTTTTATGCTGATCAATAATTCTTCTAGGGTAACCCCTTTCCAAGAACTTATTTGACATGGACGTTAAGGTATCCTCACATGTATTAGGTTTGTCTACAATCCTTTTTACACGTAACATTTGACTATATGGCAGGGATTTGATCATATTAGAGGGATGACAACTTTTGTATCGCAACAATGTGCTGCGGTCAGTAGGTTTTACATATAACTCAGTCTGGAATTTAGAGCCAATTTTTGTAACCGTGGTATCAAGAAATGTCACACTATTGTTAGAAAATGAACTAGTAAATTTAATACTGGTTGTATATAATTCAGGAAAAACCAAAGAAGGTGCTTAAATTTCCCACTTTCGGTGCCCAACCAAATCATGAAAAGTATCGATATATCTCCACCACCTCAGCACCATGCTGAAGTGGCTGGAGACATAAATGTAATCATCCTCTAACATGGAGACGAATAAATTTGCGTATGTCGGCGCAACATTTGTCCCTGTGGCGGTACCACGTAATTGTAAATAGTAGTTCTCACCAAATTTGAAATAGTTACAAGTACGTATATGATTCAACTAGACCATAATAAATTCTTTGCCCATATTAGAATAATCTATTTGTCTGAGTACTCTCATAATAGATTTCATACCACTATCATGGTCTATGGAGGTGTAGAGACTTACAATATCCAGAGACACCAAAATTGCTGATTCTGGAACAACAACTTTATGAAGTATTTCCAGAAAATCTGTAGTATCCCTAATATATGATTTCATGTTAACCACCAGATCCCTAGATATCTAGAAATATTGAAACATGACAAAAATTGAATCCCTCCCGGAGACAATAGGTCTACCAGGGGGGTCAATTAAGGTTTTATGCACCTTAGGAAGGAGATATAACACTGGGGTTACTGGATCATCCACAATTAAAAAAGATTGTAGCTCTTTATCAATTATGTTGTCATTAAAGGCTTTATCCACCACATTTTTAGCTTATTAACAAATTCAATTTTAGGATCTGCTTTTAATTGTCTATAAACATTACTATCAGACAGCTGCCTCGTGGCTTCTTTGATATAATTACCAGTGTCCATAACCACTATTGCTCCCCCCTTGTCTGCAGGTTTTATAGTAATATTTACATTGTTAGAAATTTCATTTAAGGCTATAATCTCGTCACTTCTCAAGTTTGCATATTTTAAAGGCTTATCATAATATTTATGTTTCTATAGATCTAAATCTTGTTTTACCAAATCCTTGAAGGTTTCTAACTGATGCATATCCGTTGAGGGAGTAAATTCACTAGGAATATACAAATTACATGATTGAAGAGAAAAATCTACATTTTTTTGAAACCTCCTCACAGACCACCCTGTATTTATCATTATGCCATATACATAATTTCAATCATCTCACAAACTGATGTAAATCTAATTTGAAGATCAAACCAGTTAGTGGGATTACTAGGGCAGAATGATAACCCCTTAGACAAAGTTTGCAACTGTATTGGTGTTAAAACAACTGAAGAAATATTTACCACATTCAATGGTTCCCCAGTTGTAATCGATCCTATTTGGTTTTGGTTTTTTTTGTGTTCTTCTGTTGTTGTAATTTGTAATTCTTCTGAATTCTTGTCTTTCCTATGTCTGTTGTACCGCCTGCCCCCTCTCCTGGTGGGTCGTCGTCTTTCTTGTTGTCCAGTCCCAAAAAATGCACAGGTGAATTAGGTAGATTGTTGTCTCGATACGAACTTCTCTGCTTTTTTGGATATTTAGGGTCCACAGATTTAGAGTAATTATCCTGCTTCCAAGAGTAAACAAAACCAGTCTCATAATCACGAATATCACGTTGCCACTTACGACATTTTCCCTCTTCCAGGTCAGTCCTAAACTTAGTCAAAAATGCATCCTGTTTTTTTTTTTTTTTAAATCTGTAAAGTCCTCCATAGATATTAACCTCTTTTAATGCTTGATAAGCTTCACCCATTTTCCGATTAACATTACATAAATCTTTGTGTAAGAACTCCAAATTCAAAAGAATAACATCCAAAGCATACTTATTAGATATTAATTCAAACCTTGAACGAAAGTCCATATCTTAAGTGAAGAAATTAGGCTGTAAACGTGCTCGCATATCTCGTGGAATCCGGTTCTGCTTGTAATATTGCTTCAAAGTAACTAAATGTAGTTCCAATGTAATTTGTTTCTTTGACAGAGTTTCATAATTACGTTGTAGCAAAAGTGCTGATGGTGTATCCAAAAAAGCTGCATCACCTTCAATTCAGTTCAATATTCCAGTTACTTCACTTTCGGTATAGGAGAAGACATGGGAGCTTGGCACTGATGACAAATTAGTAATGTCCATGGTATCCATATTCACAAAAAAATCAAAATTTAAAAAATAGTGTGCTAGCTCAAGACAATAAGCTATAAAGAAAATAGCAGCACCACAAATCGAAAACGGGTGCAAGGGAAAAACCCCGTCACGGGTCAAGAACAAAAACCCGGAAAAACCCCTGCACTCACAAGATATAAAATAAAACCAATTGGCTTTATTTCCCTTTAGGCGACGTTTGGCTTACCAATAAACCTTCTCAAACAATTGGGGGGGTGGAAAGTGATTCAATATAAGGCTTTTCATGAATATTAACAAAACAATCAATACACAAATATAAAAAACGTGACCAAACAAAGTGAAAAAGCAACAAAATATAAGCTTCAAAAGGGGCAAATAAATGTTTCATAAAAGTGAATTAATACATTTTTTATTATTAAATTTTTTATTTATTTTAAGGCCCTTAATTAAAACCTTTTAAAAGGGGAATTTTACATACTAAAAATATTGGGAAAAATTCCCAAACAAAAGTACTGTAACTGAAAAAGGGGGGAAAAACCCGCGCGAGGGCTTACAATCCAGGAAAAGGGAAAGAATTGTGGGGCAGAATCGCGGGCCCAGTGGTTTTGGTGGGGTTTAGTGGGATTGTAGGGTACCTGAAGAGTGGGGTTTTCAGGTTTTTTTAAATGGGAAAAATTTTAATCTGATGTTTTGGGTTAAGGAGTTCCAATGTGGGTGAACCACGGGAAATCCCCGGAACGGTTTATGTAAAAACTAAGGAGGGGGGCAAAGAAGGGCCGGAAAGCGGGTTGCGGAGGGGATATTGGAACATTCAAATTTTTAAAAAAGGTCATGGAAAACCAAAAACAGGGGGTTTTAATTTTAAAAAAAAATTCTTGGAAAAAAGGAACCAAGGGAAGGGAAATTGGGGGAGGGGGAAAAGGGCAGGAGTGCGGGAAGGGTAATCAGACCACGATTAAGGGATTGATTGGAGGGGGGGAGGGTGCAAATTGGGGGGCCCAGGAGGAAGTTCGGAGTAAGGCGGGGGGAAGGGAAAAGGGGTGGTTTTCGTTTTAGTTGTGTCGAGTTAGGAGAAGGGCGGAAAGCGGAAATTTTTTCAGTGGAAAGGGCGCAGGCGAGGTGAGGGGTTGATGTGGGGAAAGGGGACGAAAAGGGGGTACCCAAGAGGGGACTTTGGAGCTGGGGGGAGAGGGTTGTGCCATTCATGTGGAGATCGGGGGGGGGGGTTTAAAGGGAAGGGGGAAGAGAGAATTGTTTTTTCTTAGTTTTAGGACGGGGAAGGGGAAAAAGGAAGGATGATGGGAGCACCGCTGAATAACATTTGGGCAAATAAAAAAGGGGAAAATTACAATAAAAAAGAAAGAAACAAAGCCATTATAATTAATATATAATCACCATGGACAAACTTCAGAATGGAAAACATAAATGTACAGAGCCCTCCATATATGATGAAGGGACAGTGTACATCATAACCGGACCAAATACATATGGTAAAAACCACACACACTCAGCCCAGTCTAATCCCATAATGAATAAAGTCATATACAGCAAGAGGAACTGCAACATAGATATGTCACAGATCATCAGCTATAATAGACAAGTCACGCGGTAGATTAGTGACTCCACACTTTACAATACTATATTATACTATAGGCTCCAAAGTAAAAATAAAAAACAGAAAATAAATAATAAATAAAAAATTAAAATAAAACAAATGAAAAAGAGGAGAAAAAGAATAGTAATGGCAGGGTGGCTACCAAAGAGCATGGACATGCGCCGCGGAACACAGAGAACAATCAAGACACTAAAACGCACAAAAAAATAAAAATAATCTTTATTTGATATCCAGCCATTATGGGATGGCTTCCACGGAACAGCTGCAGATGGGTGGGTGGCTGTTCCCGTGTCCCAGGTCTCCAGGTTCCATGTCGGAGTTTGGGACAGACCCGGGATGGCTATAAAAAGCCTGTCTTATCAAGTGATCGGGAGGTGTGGCCTGCTACCTGCAGTTGGAGCAGCAAGGGAGCAAGGAAGGAAGGAAGGCTCTTCTTACCCCCCACGCTGGAGGAAGTCTGAACCAGCGGTGACTGGTGATACGGTGGTTGTTTGTGGGGCTGGACGTTAGGTCCGGACCACGATAGTTAGGGAAGCTATTAGTATAGCTAGTGGCCAGACGGCCTAGGGTTTTGTTTACTCTATGTTATGTTTGTGCTATGTTATCAACCTGTGCCAAAATAAAACAGGCCGAGTTAAAGAAGAAGACGTTGTCAGTGCCATCAGTTTACGAAAGACGGTGCTCCCATGAGCCAAGCGTGGCCAAAATGGCGTCCAAGCATGAGTGAGGCGCTACATAATGTATATATGTGTGTGTATATATATACATATATATATATATATATATATATATATATATACACACACACGCTATATATATCTCACACATACAGTTGAAATCAGGAGTTTACATACACTATATAAAAAGACACATAGGCATGTTTTTTTCTCACTATCGGACATGAAATCAGAATATACTTTACCTTTTTTGGGTCAATTAGGATTACCAAAATGATTTATATTTGCCAAATGCCAGAATAATGAGAGACAATTTTTATTACTTGCTTCAAAGTAAAAAGTTTACATACATTTCATTAGTATTTGGTAGCATTGAGAAACCACTAGATACAAATGCCTATGGGTATGAATAATACACTAAAACTTAACATTTATGACCAAGATACTCTAAAAAACGAGATACAAATCTCACTACCTTATACCTAAATATTTATCTCTAGCATCTGGGATTATTATTATCTACTTTTCTTTGTGCGTTTGTCCTATGCTGGCTCCTTGTCTCCCTGATGAACCCGTGAAATCGACGGGAGAAACGCGTTGGATGGTGTGGATGTTGTATTCAGCATAGGCTTCTTGGTGTTTGTTTTATGTTGTAATTGTTATATTGTTTTTGGTGTTGTATTTTGGTGTATTAGGGGTTTTTGTATTTATTTATTACTTTTTTGTATGTTGTTTTTTGGTCCTGTGTATTATTTGTCCTACACTGTTTAGCATAGTTAGGGTCTTCTAGTGCGGGGTCGCCCCTTTTGGGGCGGGTGCTCCGCTTATCTTTCTCTTTAGTATTTTTCTTTATTTTCTATATAAAAGGTAGTGAGATTTGTATCTCGTTTTTTTAGAGTATCTTGGTAATAAATGTTAAGTTTTAGTGTATTATTCATACCCATAGGCATTTGTATCTAGTGGTTTGTGAATTTTCATATGGCTATAAATGCCAGGTTTCTTATTTTTAGGTTTTCCCCCTACCTAGAACATTTTAGGAGGACTGTTTTTCTATTTCGTAGCATTGCCCTTAAACTGTATGACTTGGGTCAAACGTTTTGAATATCCTTCCACAAGTTTCTCACAATAGTTGGTAAGAATTTTGGCCCATTCCTCCTGGCACAACTGGTGTAACTGAGCCATGTTTGTAGGTCGTCTTGCTCGCACCAGCCTTTTCAGCTTTGCCCATACATTTTCAATAGGGTTGAGATCAGGGCTTTGTAATGCCCACTCCAAAACACTGACTAGGTTATCCTTAAGCCACTTTGTAAACAGTTTGGCAGTATGTTTCGGGTTATCGTCCATTTGGAAGACCCATTTCCACCCAAGCTTTACCTTCCTGGCTGATGTCTTGAGATGTTGCTTCAGTATTGCCACTTAATCTTCTTTTCTCATGATGCCATCTGTTTTGTGAAGTGTACCAGTCCCTCCTGCAGCAAAACAACCCCACAACTTCTCCCTTTTTTCCTCCAAACGTAACTATGGTCATTATGATCAAATAGTTAAATTTTAGTTTCGTCAGACCCAGGACATATCTCCAAAAATGTAGGTCTTTGTTCTTGTGTGCATTTGCAAACATTAATCTGGCTTTTATATGTTTCTTTTGGAGTAATGGCTTTTTCTTGGCAGAGTGGCCTTTCAGCTCCTGTTGATACAGTACTCCTTTTCCTGTGGATAATGACACAATCATGCCAGCTTCCGCCAGCATTTTCACAAGGTCTTTTGCTTTTGTTCTTGGGTTGATATGCACATCGCACCAAAGCATGTTCATCTCTGAGACACAGAACCCGTCTCCTTTCTGAGTGGTATGATGAACAAGGCCCCTTCAGTTATCTGGAAATTGCACTCAAGTATGATCCAGACTTGTGCAAGTCCACAATTCTCTTCCTGATCTCTTGGATGATTTCTTTACACTTTCCCATGATGTTACACACAGAAGCAGTGTTTCTCATGTGCAACAGGTGTGTCTCTAAGTAACTCAGATGTTGCCAATAAACCAGAAGCATCCAAAGACATGACATCATCAATCATCATATGGGCTGTCCCAAATTGTTTAAAGGCAGTAATCCTAGTATGTATGTATGTAAACTTTTGACTTTGCAGAAAGTAATAAAAATGCCTTTAAAAAATTATCTTTCATTATTCTGGCATTCGGCAAATGTAAATAATTTTTATGTCAGTTAGTGAGAAAAACATGCATACGTGTCTTTTTCTATGTGTGTGTGTATATATATCTATATATATATATATATATATCTATATATATATATATGTCATTTGTAAGGCCAAAAAAGCCTATTGCGCTCTAGTATTGATTCAGAGGTAGGCAAAAAAAACATGAGATAGAAGCCAACAGTCCTAATTTTTAGGGAACAAATTCCTTCCGGACTCCAATCTGGCAATCAGAATTAATCCCTGGATCAACGACCATTTTCCAGAATCCTAGTCACTATAACTTCTTATATTATTGCACTCTAGGAATACATCTAGACCCTTTTTGAACTCCGTAAGTGAATTCACCATGACAAATTCCTCTGGCAGAGATTTCCATAGTCTCACTGCTTTTACAGTAATAGATCCCTTCAAAAGTTTATGTAGAAACGCTCTTTCCTGAAGTCATAGAGGATGCCCCCTTGTTCTGGATACAGTCCAGTATATAAATAAATCTTGGGAGAAATCTCTATATTGACAATTAATATACTGTATTTATACATATTCATTATGTCCCCCCGAAGCCATCTTTTCTCTAAACTAAATAACCCCTATCTTGCTAATCTTTCCGGGTATTGCAGTCCACCCAGTCCTTTTATTGTTTTTGTTGCCCGCCTTTGTAGCTGTTCAAGCTCTACAATGTCTTTCCTGTGAACTGGTGCCCAAAACTGTACTCAATATTCCATGTGTGGTCTGAACAGTGACTTGTATAAGGGGAGAATGATGTTGTCATCATATGCATCTATGCCCCATTTAATACACAAGGAGACAAGAACAAAATAGCCAGGTCACCTCAATCGAAGCACAGTAAAGACCTCTATTGCCGACCGTGCACGAATCCATGCCCAAGAAACGTATAAAGAAGTGCAAGAAGATAATCCAGTGGTGGGCGGCGCCAGTACAATTAGGGTAAAATAAAGGAACTTATTTCAAATGATTTACCCAAACAGTGCTCAAAACGTCAGAGGGGCATCAAGGTTGACGCATTTACGGCAGTGTACTGCCCTTGATCATAGCTAAAGTCAAGTGAGTAACTATCTTCCTATAAAGTGTAATAAAATCATTGGAGACAATCATAAAACATAATGAAAAACACCTGTAAAGTACTCACCTGAGATGCACTGAGTTTATGTGGGCTCTGGCATGCAACGATCTCTAATGAAGGTGGTTAGAAACGCCGGTTATAGCGGTTCCTTTGGGCCACTGCGAGCGTAGACGGTAATACTCGCGGTGAAAGCCGAAGTGTGGGACAGGGATACCGGAGAGTGGTAGCGGTGACAGTTCACAGCAGAGTATAGCTGTAGACAGGTAGCACAGAGTAACAGGCAGGTAACAGACTTGATACAGCAGTAGATAACAACAGGTAATAACAGATAAACACCACGTCAGGAACAGCAGGGAAAAGATGTGCTGGACAGCGCAGTTTTAACGCAGGTACTCAGGAATACTGGTAACATGAGGGTTAAATCAGCAGGAGCACAGCAGACAGGGGTCAAGCCCTAAGGATGGACACCAGGGAACTGACCAGGAGCATGGGCAGGAAGTTCCTTGAGTAGCCACGGGTCACAGGTCATGGAGCAGGAAAATTTCCTTTTAAAGAGAACCTGTCACATAGTTTTTGCCGCCCTGGCTGAGGACAGAACAAGGTAGTGTCAGGTATGCTGTTTCCAGCGCTGTGTCCCTTATTCTGTAAGATGCTGTAGTTTTCGTGTATTTAATGCTCAAATCTGCAGTTTTCAGCCAGAAGAGTCATTCAAAGAGTCCTTCAGAGTGTCAGTTTTTTTCAAACCCGCCAATTGGAGGCTATCCCCGCCCACCTCAACTGACAAACTTTGAATAGGTAGAAACATGTGAATAACTGTCAGTGGGCGGAGCTAGCCTTTGGTGGGTGGAGCTAACACCTGCTCATTTGAGGGGTAAATGCTCTAAAACTGCTGCATCTTACAGAATAAGGGGCACAGCGCTGGAAACAGCCGGTCTGAAACTGGCTTGTGCTGCCCTCAACAAGGGGGACATAACCTATGTGACAGGTTCCCTTTAAGTACAGAGTAGTGCCGCGCGCACCCCGAGAGGACGCTTGTGCATGTACTGGACGTCAGCGACACCAGTGAGGATGGAGACGGGCTGGATCACGGGCAGATAAGTAACCCTGCACAGCCGGAACTGCAGCAGCAGGTATGGAGCAAAGTAACACAGCCGCTGCGAACCCCGCACAGGGAGCCACAGAAGTCACAGAAACAGGAGCACGGACACGGCATGATCCGTGACATGGCTGAAGCACGTTGTGTCTCAAACACTCACACCTCACTGCCACCGGAAGCCAGCCAGAGCGTCGGAATGCAATGGAACGCAACCTGCGTTCCAGAGAGACCATCCCACACAAGACACGTTACAACTGGGCACAGCCTGGATCAACGCACGAGCACCTCTGCTCTCAGGCACACGCAGACACTCCCCTGGGACCACAATCGCAGGTGTGTACATACACAAACAGCCTGTCATAAGAACTGTATTATAGATCAATGAAACCTAAATCTCAGCATACATAAAGGTAAATTAACATGCTAATCATACGCTACAAGATGACAGGTGAATATAAAAAACAAGAGATTAAAAACAGCAACAAAGAAAATATTTTCTTGCACAAGATGAAAGATGTCAAATATATCAGAACAGTGTGTATACACAAATCCCTAGTAGTGAAACATGATCTCCCTGTGATGATTGAGTCGGTTAGAAATGATAATGTTTAATGTGAGCATCCAACATGTCTCTATCATGTAGTGTATATTCTAAGTCGCCCCCTCGTATGGTTTTAAAAATTCTTTCGATACCTATAATCTGTGAAACAGTGGTATCTGAATTGTGGTAATCTATAAAATGTTGGGCTACATTAGATTTTTTACATCTATTTACATTGGATATGTCATTGAGATGTTCCAAAAAATGGACTTCTAATTTGCACGGAGTGCTAACTACATATCGGAGATTGCACAGTGAACAGGAAACAATGTAAATTATGCGACGTGAGTTACAATTGATATAATGTGGAATAACATATATTTTAGAATTATCGGAGTAAGTAAAGGAACTACAAGGCGATGCAAAACTACAGGTCCTACACGGGCACCTACCACATCTGAAAAAACCCTTATGCCACAACCATGTTGGTTTGGTATTGTTGGTAGATATCGTGTTTGGTGCCAAAATGTTACCAATTGTTTCTGGACTTTCTGGAGACGATTCTGCAAACGTTTTGCAGAACCTCATTTTCTCGTAGGATAGAAAAATATTTAAGAACTATGTTTCTTATGGCATTGAAATGATGGCTGTAATTCAAAACTCAAACAGGTTCAGGTGTTTTTTACTATGATCAGTTGATGCAGAGGACAGTTATTGTCTTATAAGTCCTCTACATCAGCGGTCCCCAACCTTTTTTCTACCAGGGACCGGTTTGATGCATGACAATTTTTCCACGGCCCAGTGGGGGGCGGGGTTATTGGGGGCGGGGCTTGATGTTTAGAATCCCACACAAAAAAAAACCCAGTAAAGTGTATACTGTGTCATTTAGGGGTATAGTATGGGGTAACCAGTATTTTATAACTGGAGACTGATTGTCAGCTCTGTGGGTCACTATTATATTAATAATGCTGACCCACAGAGCTGATAATCAGTCTGCAGTAATATTGATCAGCATTATACATGTATATAATATACATATGTAATCAGCTCTGTCATTATAGAGATATATGCCCCCTGTAATAAATAAAAATAGCCCCCCAGTAGTGATAGTGATACATAGCTTCCCCCCAGTAGTGATAGTGATACATAGCTGCCCCCAGTAGTGATACATAGCCGCCCCAGTAGTGATACATAGCCGCCCCAGTAGTGATACATAGCCGCCCCAGTAGTGATACATAGCTGCCCCCCAGTAGTGATACATAGCTGCCCCCAGTAGTGATAGTGATACATAGCTGCCCCAGTAGTGATACATAGATAGCTGCCCCAGTAGTGATACATAGCTGCCCCAGTAGTGATACATAGCTGCCCCCAGTAGTGATAGTGATACATAGCTGCCCCCAGTAGTGATACATAGCTGCCCCAGTAGTGATACATAGCTGCTCCAGTAGTGATACATAGCTGCCCCAGTAGTGATACATAGCTGCCCCAGTAGTGATACATAGCTGCCCCCAGTAGTGATACATAGCTGCCCCCAGTAATGATACATAGCTGCCCCCAATAGTGATAGTGATACATAGCTGCCACCAGTAGTGATACATAGCTGCCCCCAATAGTGATAGTGATACATAGCTGTCCCCAGTAGTGATACATAGCTGCCCCGAATAGTGATACATAGCTGCCCCCAGTAGTGATAGTGATACATAGCTGCCCCCAGTAGTGATAGTGATACATAGCTGCCCCCAATAGTGATACATAGCTGCCCCCAGTAGTGATAGTGATACATAGCTGCCCCCAGTAGTGATAGTGATACATAGCTGCCCCCAGTAGTAATGATACATAGCTGCCCCCAGTAGTAATGGTATATAGCTGCCCCCAGTAGTAATGGTATATAGCTGCCCCCAGTAGTAATGGTATATAGCTGCCCCCAGTAGTAATGATATATAGCTGCCCCCAGTAGTAATGGTATATAGCTGCCCCCAGTAGTAATGGTATATAGCTGCCCCCAGTAGTAATGATATATAGCTGCCCCCAGTAGTAATGGTATATAGCTGCCCCCAGTAGTAATGGTATATAGCTGCCCCCAGTAGTATTGATATATAGCTGCCCCCAGTAGTAATGGTATATAGCTGCCCCCAGTAGTAGTGATACATAGCTGCCCCCAGTAGTAATGGTATATAGCTGCCCCCAGTAGTAATGGTATATAGCTGCCCCCAGTAGTAATGGTATATAGCTGCCCCCAGTAGTAATGATATATAGCTGCCCCCAGTAGTAATGGTATATAGCTGCCCCCAGTAGTAATGGTATATAGCTGCCCCCAGTAGTAGTGATATATAGCTGCCCCCAGTAGTAATGGTATATAGCTGCCCCCCCCAGTAGTAATGGTATATAGCTGCCCCCAGTAGTAATGGTATATAGCTGCCCCCAGTAGTAATGGTATATAGCTGCCCCCAGTAGTAGTGATATATAGCTGCCCCCAGTAGTAATGGTATATAGCTGCCCCCAGTAGTAGTGATATATAGCTGCCCCCAGTAGTAATGGTATATAGCTGCCCCCAGTAGTAATGGTATATAGCTGCCCCCAGTAGTAGTGATATATAGCTGCCCCCAGTAGTAATGGTATATAGCTGCCCCCCAGTAGTAATGGTATATAGCTGCCCCCAGTAGTAGTGATATATAGCTGCCCCCAGTAGTAGTGATATATAGCTGCCCCCAGTAGTAATGATATATAGCTGCCCCCAGTAGTAATGGTATATAGCTGCCCCCAGATGAAATGGTATATAGCTGCCCCCAGTAGTAGTGATACATAGCTGCCCCCAGTAGTAATGGTATATAGCTGCCCCCAGTAGTAGTGATATATAGCTGTCACCAGTATTACTTTTATATAGCTGCCCCCAGTAGTAATGATACATAGCTGCCCCCAGTAGTAATGGTATATAGCTGCCCCCAGTAGTAAGATACAAGCTCCCCCAGATAAGGTATATAGCTGCCCCCAGTAGTAATGGTATATAGCTGCCCCCCAGTAGTAGATATATACTGCCCATATAATGAATAAGCTGCCCCCAGTAGTAATGGTATATATCTGCCCCCAGTAAGTATATATGATGCCCAGTGATACATAGCTGCCCCCAGTAGTAATGGTATATAGCTGCCCCCAGTAGTAATGATACATAGCTTCCCCCAGTAGTAATGGTATATAGCTGCCCCCAGTAGTGATACATAGCTGCCCACAGGAGTAAGGATATATAGCTGCCCCCAGTAGTAATGATATATAGCTGCCCCCAGTAGTAATGGTTATATAGCTGCCCCCAGTAGTAATGGTATATAGCTGCCCCAGCATACAGTCAGGACAATTATTAAAAAAAAAAAAAAAAAAAAGTAATAAGCAGTCACTCACCTTTCCCGTCTCCTCGGCCGAGCTCCTCCTCCCAGCAGCCGACAGCAGCGAGCGGCGCGGGGGGTGTGACGTCACTGTGCATCACTCCCTGCGCCGCTCATCGCCGCTCATCGCCGCTCATCAGTGCACCGCTCCTGCATTCCCTGTAATGCAGCCGCACGTTGAGCGCAGCTGCTAGGTCTGCGCGGCCGGATTACAGCGGCCGCGCAGACAAGATGCCAACCGCCCGGACTAAAGTCAGCGGGCGGTCGGCATCAAGTGTAGCCGGCGCCGCGGACCGGCAGGGGACGCGCTAAGGCCCGGTGCCGGTCCGCGGACCGGCGGTTGGGGACCCCTGCTCTACATCAACTAATCAAATCTATAATTACTACAGGGGGCAAATATCTACAATTACTACAGATTGAATTTATGTATACCTATAATTACTACCAAGGGCATATATATATAAATCTATAATTGCTACATTGAGTATATACACTCACCGGCCACTTTATTAGGTACACCATGCTAGTAACGGTTTGGACCCCCTTTTGCCTTCAGAACTGCCTCAATTCTTCGTGGCATAGATTCAACAAGGTGTTGCAACGATGCTCAATTGGTACCAAGGGGCCCAAAGAGTGCCAAGAAAATATTCCCCACACCATGACACCACCACCAGCCTGAACTGTTGATACAAGGCAGGATGGATCCATGCTTTCATGTTGTTGACGCCAAATTCTGACCCTACCATCCGAATGTCGCAGCAGAAATCGAGACTCATCAGACCAGGCAACGTTTTTCCAATCTTCTACTGTCCAATTTCGATGAGCTTGGGCAAATTGGAGCCTCAGTTTCCTGTTCTTAGCTGAAAGGAGTGGCACCCGGTGTGGTCTTCTGCTGCTGTAGCCCATCTGCCTCAAAGTTCACCGTACTGTGCGTTCAGAGATGCTCTTCTGCCTACCTTGGTTGTAACGGGTGGCTATTTGAGTCACTGTTTGCCTTTCTATCAGCTCGAACCAGTCTGCCCATTCTCCTTTGACCTCTGGCATCAACAAGGCATTTCCGCCCACAGGACTGCAGCTCACTAGATGTTTTTTCTTTTTCGGACCATTCTCTGTAAACCCTAGAGATGGTTGTGCGTGAAAATCCCAGGAGATCAGCAGTTTCTGAAATACTCAGACCAGCCCTTCTGGCACCAACAACCATGCCACGTTCAAAGGCACTCAAATCACCTTTCTTCCCCATACTGATGCTCGGTTTGAACTGCAGGAGATTGTCTTGACCATGTCTACATGCCTAAATGCACTGAGTTGCCGCCATGTGATTGGCTGATTAGAAATTAAGTGTTAACGAGCAGTTGGACAGGTGTACCTAATAAAGTGGCCGATGAGTGTATATATATTTCTACAGGGGCCATATATCTATAACTACTACAGGGGGCATATATCTATCTATAGTTACTACAGAGGGCATATATCTATAATTACTACAGGGGGCATATATAATACTGACCCACAGAGCTGATAATCAGTCTGCAGTTATATAACACTGGTTACTCAATACTATACCCCTAAATGACACAGTATGCACTTTGTGTTTTTTTTTTTTTTTTTATGCGTGTGATTCTAAACCTCCAACACCTTCCATAACCCTGCCACAGACTTCCCGAGGACACCATTTTGGCCACCATGGATGTAGAATCCTTGTATACAGACATACCCCACAAGGATGGAGTTGCAGCATGTCGGAGAAACTAAACCTCCAAACAAAACCAGTAACACAGCTCATACAGTTCATACTCAGCCACAACTATTTTAAATTTTGAGAGGACCTATATCTACAGCGAATGGGAACTTCAATGGGGTCCAGATGTGCGCCCCAGTATGCAAATCTCTTTATGGCTGAACTGGAAGGAGCGTATCTATCCACATGCACCACCAAACCCATGATGTACCTCTGTTATATCGATGATATCCTTGTCATCTGGACTGCGGGCGAGGAGGCCCTACTTAAATTCCATAATGACTTCAATAACTTCCACCCCACCATCAACCTTAAACTTACCTATTCAGAGAGCAAAATCCACTTTCTGGATACTACAATACACATCAAAGACCACCGTCTACTCACATCAATATACCACAAACCCACAGCCAGAACGGCCTACCTCAGAAACTACAGCTTCCACCCTAAACACACAAAGCAATCCATTATACACAGCCAGGCTATACGATACAATCGTATTTGCTCCGACAAGACAGACCTTGACAAACACCTCCTGGATCTGAGGACAAAATTTCTCCAATTGGGATACAGGCCAAAAGTGACGGACAATCAAATCAGTAAAGCGGCCGCCATCAACAGAGACAGTCTAGTTACATACAAAAAGACCCAGAAGGAAGAACAAGTGCTCCTAGTTGTAACCTACAACCCACAGCTGGAGATCCTATGAAAGATTGCCAAGGAACTTCAACCAGTACTACATAGGGACAACAGACTCAAAGAAATATTCCCAGTCCCCTCTCTCCTTTCCTTTCGGCAACCACCAAACCTGCTGCCTATTATTGTCCGGAGTGCCCTGAAGGCCCAAACTGAAAATGGTACATCCCCCTACCTGCGAAACAGGTGCAAGACCTGCAGGCACATCCACACCACTGACAGTGTACCTGTCCCATAGTCACAGCAGGTGCACAAAATTTGTGTATAAAAAGTCTGTAAATTTTCAGTTCTTGTATAACATCATGTCTGAAGAAGGGAGCTAGTACTCTTGAAAGCTTACCATCAAATATACTCAGTTAGCCTGAAAAAGGTATCGCCTGATTTCTTCACTCTTCTTGTATGTATGCTGATATTTATGTTTCATTGATTCATAATACAATTTTTATGACAGGTTGTATGTGTTTGTAAACAACAATCTTCATCTTTGAAGACAAAGTTTGTTCAGCGGGGTAAACAAATTGTTACTTTATTGCACAGTGTGGAAAAAAAGTAGTCCGCCATCAATTGTGCAAGTTCTCCCACTTAAAAAGATGAGAGGCCTGTAATTGACATCATAGGTCGACCTCAACTATGAGAGACAAAATGAGTGAACAAATCCCGAAAATCACATTGTCTGATTTGGAAAGAACTTATCTGTAAATAATGGTGGAAAATAAGTATTTGGTCACCTACAAACAAGCAAGATTTCTGGCTCTCACAGACCTGTAACTTCTTCATTAAGAAACAAAATTTTGGTCCTGCACCAGGCTGGGAAGACTGAATCTGCAATAGGCAAGCAGCTTGGTGTGAAGAAATCAACTATGGGAGCAATAACTAGAAAATGGAAGACATACAAGACCACTGATAATCTCCCTCGATCTGGGGCTCCACGCAAGATCTCACCGTGTGTGGTCAAAATTATCACAAGAACAGTGAGCAAAAATCCCAGAACCACACGGGGGACCTAGTGAATGACCTGCTGAGAGCTGGGACCAACATAACAAGGGCTACCATTTGGATGATCTAGAAGACTATTGGGAGAATGTCATATGGTCAGATGAAACCAAAGTAGAACTGTTTGGTAGAAACACAACTCGTCGTGTTTGGAGGAGAGAGAATGCTGAGTTGCATGCAAAGAACACCATACCTACTGTGAAGCATGGGGGTGGCGACATCATGGTTTGGAGCTGTTTCTCTGCAAAGGGACCAGGACAACTGATCCGTGTACATGAATGAATGGGGCCATGTATCGTGAGATTGTGAGCGCAAACCTCCTTCCATCAGCAAGAGCATTGAAGATGAAACGTGGCTGGGTCTTTCAGCATGACAATGATCCCAAGCACACCGCCAGGGCAACAAAGGAGTGGCTTCATAAGATGCTTTTCAAGGTCCTGGAGTGGCCTAGCCAGTCTCCAGATCTCAACTCCATAGAAATCCTTTGAAGGGAGTTGAAAGTCCATGTTGCCCAGCGACAGCCCCAAAACATCACTGCTCTAGAGGAGATCTGCATGGAGGAATGGGCCAACATATCAGCAACAGTGTGTGCTAACCTTGTGAAGACTGACAGAAAATGTTTAACCTCTGTCATTGCCAACAAAGGATATATAACAAAGTATTGAGATTAACTTTTGTAATTGACCAAATACGTATTTTCCACCATAATTTGCAAATAAATTCTTTCCAAATCAGACAATGTGATTTTCGGGATTTGTTTTCTCATTTTGTCTCTCATAGTTGAGGTCTACCTACGATGTCAATCACAGGCCTCGCTCATCCTTTTAAGTGGGAGAACTTGCACAATTGGTGGCTGCCTAAATACTTTTTTCCCCTCTGTATTAAATCTATACAGAGGGTACAGCATACAAGTGCGACAGCTGTGAACAAGGATTTTGTATCCGAAAGTAACAATTTGTGTTCAAGGATGAAGATTGTTGTTTATATTTAAAGGTATGTTCACACGGCATAATTGCGGGGCGCATTTCGCCGCGTATTTGCGCTTTAATACGTCCGAAATGCGCCCCGCAATTACGGCAATTCAATGCTCTCATAGAGAGCTATAAATTATGTCCACCTCACCCAGTGTACAATGCATGCACATTGTATGCCGGGAGAGAGAAGGGCCATGTCACTTCTTCGTGGCGCTTACGTGCCGCTGATAATGAGAGTGACTGGGGCTGGCCTCCCTGCACTTTAGAAGTACGTGCTGGCCCTCTGACTTTTTTGCACGGCTTTGACAAAGCTTTTGAAATAAATTCCTTTATTTTACCTTAACTGTACTGGTGCCGACCACTTTGGGTTATCTTCTTGCCCTTTTAATACACCCCATAATTCGATTTGCCTTGGCAGCTGCTGCCTGACACTGGCTGCTACAATTAAGTTTCGTGTCCACTAGGATTCCTGAGTCCTTCTCCATGTCACTTTTACCCAGAGTTTTTCCATTTAACAAGTAATCATGGAATGGATTTTTCCTCCCCATGTGCATAACCTTGCATTTATCTGTGTTAAGCCTCATCTGCAATTTCTCTGCCCAGGCCTCCAACTTATCCAGATCCCTTTGTAATAAAACATTATCCTCTGTTGTGTTGATTACTTTACAGAGCTTAGTATCATCTGCAAAGATCGATATTCTACTGTGCAATCCATGTGTAAGATCATTAATAAAATATTAAAGAGGATAGGGTCCAATACTGACCCCTGTGGTGCCCCACTTGTAACAGGGATCCAGTCTGTGTATGTACCATTACTTATCCTCTTGCACACATTTTCCCCCAGTCCAAGCATTCTCATTTTACTTACCAACCTTTTATGTGGCACAGCATCAAATGCTTTAAAAAAAATCAAGATAAAGGACATATAGGGCCACATGTATGAAAACTGTCTTGGTCTAAGACTTTTCTTGTTGCCCATATCAACCAGAGTTCTCCTTTCATTTCATATAATGCACTTAAAAAATTAAAGGGGCACACTTATTGGTTGCTATGGGTAACAAGAAAAGTCTTAGACCAAGAACTAGCCTCCTCATAGAAGCTGATGAAATTAGTTTGACAGGACCGATCCTTCATAAACCCATGCTGGAATGTAGTTATAAATTTATTTTCAGTGAGATACTCCAGGATAGAATCTCTTAGAAAACCTTGAAACAATTTACCTACAACAGAGGTTAAACTTGCAGGCCTATAGTTTCCAGGATCACTTTTTTACCCCTTTTTGAATATTGGCACCACATTTGCTATGCACCAATCCTATGGTACGTACCGTGTTATTATACAATCCATAAATATAAAGAATAGGGGCCTATCTATCACATTACTTAATTCCCCTAGGACATAGGGGTGTATACCATCAGGACCTGGTGATTTGTTTATGTTAATTTTCTTAAGGCGGAGCTGCATTTCTTCCTGGGCTACACAATAAACATTTATGGTGGAGTTTACCTTATCCTTCTGCTCATCAACAGGATGGTCATTTTCATTGGTAAATACAGTGGAGAAAAAAATAGTTTAATATATTTGCTTCATCCTCATCACCCTCTACTATACCCCCTCACTACTTTTCAAAGGGACAACATTTTCCATTTTAATCTTTATACTATTTATATAGTTAAAATATATTTTGGGGTTAGTTTTACTCTATGGCAATCTGCATTTGTTTCCAGCTTTGTTGTCTTTATCATTATTTTACACATTTTATTTTTTTTCCTTATAGCTTTTAATACCTCCTCCCTGCCCTCCTGTTTAAGTAGCTTAAAGGCTTGCTTTTTCTTATTTATTGCCTCTGTTGATCCACATTGGTTATTTCCGGTTTCTAATCATTTTATTTCCATAAGGTGTGTACCTCTCACAGTGTGCGCTTTAGATGTTTTTAAAGATCTCCCATTTATTAATCGGTGCTTTTATTTTAAACACCTTGTCCCAATCAATGCAGTTTAGGGCCTCTCTAAGCAGATTAAAGTTGGCCTTCCTGAAATTCAATGTTTTTTGTGGCTCCTTGACAAAATACTCTATTGAAGGATAAATGGAAACTTATTATATTGTGGTCACTATTTCCTAGGTGCCCCCCAACCTGAACTTTTGTTACTCTGTCAGGTCTATTAGTCAATATTAAGTCCAGAAGGGCCTTCCCTCTAGCCGACTCCTCCACCAGTTGGGAAACATAATTGTCTTTAGTTGTTGATAAAATAACCTGTTTCCTTTATGAGAGCCACAGTTTCATTTTCCCAATTTATGTCTGGGTAGTTGAAGTCGCTCATAACAACCTCATTTTGATTAGCTACCTCATACGTATGAGGAGTACATCTTCCATGGGTTCTGTTATATTCTTTGGGACCTATAGCAAACCCCTAGTAGAATTATAGTATTGTTATTACCCCATGTATATCTACCCATAATGACTCTACATGCTCATTTCCTGTATTTATACACCTCCCCCCTTTCATGTTTTACAATCTCTTCTAAATAAACTGTAAACCTGTCAGTTGACTGCCCAGTCATAGGTCTCATTCAGCCCTGTCTCAGTTATCCCCACTATGTCATATTTTTCTTCAGCAATAAATAATTCTAGTTAAGGAGTTGTTGAGGAGACTCCTGGCATTGGTAAGCAGGCAATTTAGAGATTTTTTGGGCATTCTTTTAGCCCTGTCCTTATTAACTATTACTGCCCCCTCCATCCACTGCCCGCCCAGCTGTATCACTAATTCCCCGCTCGCTATCTTCACTATCTTGCATGCTATATGTGTAGTTGCCCCTCCCCCAATCCCTAGTTTAAATATTCCTCCAACTTCCTAGCCATTTTGTCCACCAATACAGCTGCACCCTCCTCATTGAGGTGCAGCCCGTCCCTAGCATAGAGTCTGTAGCCAAGACAGAAGTAAGCCAAGTTCTCCAAAATCACTCTTTCCTACACCAATTTTAGAGCAACTTTTTAGCCTCTCTAATCTCCCACTGCCTTTCTGGTGTGGCCCATGGTACAGGTAATATTTCTGAAAATACTACGTTGGAGGTCCTTGCCTTGAGCTTTTGACTTAAGTCCCTAAAATCGTTTTTAAGGACACTCCACCTACCTCTAACTTTGTCATTGGTATTAATGTGCACCATGACAGCTGGATTCTCACCAGCCTCACCCAGTAATCTGCCAACTGGATCCACGATAAATTGAATTCGGGCCCCAGGTAAACAACATACAGTCCGATGATCCCAGTCTTTGTGACAGATTGCCCTGTCTGTTCCCCTAATAATGGAGTCCCCAACTACGAGCACCTGTCCAGCCTGCCAGGCAACACCTATTCCCCATCTTACTGGAGCAGACAGGGATAGTGTCTTGCTGCAGAAGCGCTATTTCTGAACTGATATCCCCTTCATCCGTCAGTCTTGCAAATTTGTTGGGGTGTGCCAGATCAGGACTAGCCTTCCTGACACTTTTCCCTCTACCCTAAATGTACAGTGTGCACAGAACTCACACAGCAGAATGCACCTTAAAATGGCTGTTCAAGGATTGCATACATTTCACAGGATATGCACTGGATGGCATTGTCAATAATGGAACTTATGAGGATATTACATATATGTGTGTGTATAAATATACATGTTTGTGTAAGTATGTGTGGGTATTTTTAAGTGTGTAAATATTTAACATATAGATAAATGTTCATGCGCATACACACATATGCATGTGTATACCTAATATATATATTTATTTTTACAGGGCGGAGCCTGACCGGCAAGCTGAGCAGCAGCTTCTAAGAAGAGCTCCAGCACTTGCTCCTGTAAATCTTGTGTTGGAGCAGGCATAGGACTTACAAACTCCGTGGACAACAAGCAGAGCTGTTTCTCATACTCACCGGAGTATTCTGGTCACTTTCCAGACCTGCAGTGCGATGACTCGCCGCAACAAGGAGACGCAGAAAGTGGAGAGTGGGGCTGAACAAGGAGCCCAGGGACAGCGTGGCACTGCAAGATCAGCAGGGAAGCAAGCAGAGGTACCACATGGGACACTGGCTAAATTAGCCCAATATGCCCATAACCCTTCCACATCTTCCTCTGGCATAGAGTCTCCCAGTAAGCAACAGCAGGATGCTGGACTGATACAAGCAGTAGAGGTGACAGACAGGCAAGGAGCAGTGGGAGAGATAAGTGCCAGCAGCATGCATACAGGAGCTAGACCTAAAACAAATACACAGGTCACTCCTAGTTTACAAGCACAGCAGGATACAGAGGAACCTACACTGAGAGATGTGCTTCAAGCTGTTCACCAATGCCATACTGCTTTATCCACCCTGACTACACAAGTTGGTGGTCTTAAAGAGGATATCAACATTATGCGGCATGATATGCAGCGATATGCTGAGCGGGTCAAAGCTGCTGAAACCAGAATCAGTGATTTGGAGGATCAATTCAATCCTTTGCAGCGGGACTGTGAGTCGCATTCTCAGATGATTAAGGCACTACTCGCCAAGACGGATGACCTGGAGAATCGCTCCCGCAGAAACAATGTGCGCATTGTGGGAGTGCCCGAAAAAACGGAGGGCCCCAACCCATCAGAGTTCTTTGAGACCTGGCTCACTAATATCTTTGGAAAGGACTCCTTACTTCATGTTTTGCAGTTGAGGGGGGGCGCACAGGGCCCCAAAAGGCCCCATTACCCCCCAGGGGTCCTCCTAATCAGGCTGGTTAAGTTCGCCTTTAAAGAAGAGACATATACGCCAAAGCGCGCCTTAGAAACGTCATGGGGACGGCGTCGACTCCTTCCTATGGGATTTCTTACAGAGTTTAAAAAAAGAAGAGGCAGTTCCAGGATTCAAGGGGGGCCCCCGGTGCAATACCCATGCTATTCCCGCGAGACCCGAGTGGGGGGTTAAACCTAAACAATTTTTTTGAAACCCAAGAGCGCATCAGTATTGACTAGAATGAAAACCTCCTCAAAGCGCAGCTTCCAAGGATTCCGGGGGAGAAAGTGATCACCACTGTAAAATTTTTTCATTCCCCCCCCTGATTTCCTTCTTTATGAACAGGGCAGGATGTTTGATTTGCATTCTTTACACACAAAAATTTTGGGGGTTAGTATTAACCCCTAAAACCTTCCCTTTTTAATGTCTGGGTAAGAGAGAGATGGGGGGTGGGAAATATTTAAACTGTAACTGAAAATATATACTTGGGACATTGTTTTTTTTAAACATTTTTTATACCTCCGCCTTAAATTGCAGTACCTTTAAACATGCTAACTTGTGGATGGTTTTCCTGATGTCCCATTCTTATTTGGGGGTTTTAATACTGTTTGGACCCACATTTGGGATAATTTTCTCAAAAAAGTACTACTACCCTCAGATTGACCCTTTGGAAAAAGGGGGAGAGTTGAACTTGTAGCATCGGGGTGTTAAACCCCCCTAAGATTTCACTATCATTTTATTCTAGTCTATAACCTTGTCTAGAAAGATATGGCTTTGGGATAATCAGGGGCTGGTCAAATGGAAACAAAAAATGATATTTTTCCCCGCCCCATTTCTGACTTTCCCCAATGGATACAGTTAAAATTTGATTTATACATAGGAAATATGAGGCGGTAGGAGTTTTAAATCTCTCGGGCCCCCTAATGGATACGTTAAATTGGCGTCAATTTGGAAAATTCTTTCAGATGAATGGGGACTCAGCCCGACGTATGGTGGGACCTATGAGGCGTCCCTTAGAGGGGGCTACCGAGAAATTGAGGGGGGCGGAAAAATGGGGACAGGGCGGGCCCAAACCCACCTGATTTTTCTAAACCCCCCAGTGAACAAATTTTTTCCCCCTCCCCCAAAGATGGCCTTCTCGGGGCCCGGGCACACGATGGGGGCCCTCAACCTTTCTTTTTGCCCCGGGTCCGTCACTATGTCATGTTTTAGGACCTGCGTTCTACCTGTAAGCCCAAAAACACTCTCTATTTCTCCCCAGTACTTTTTACCTCCTGTACCTGTACTGGGGACAAGGAGTCTGAGATACGCCCTCTGGCAGCTCGTGACTAGGGACTTGTTTAGCTTATACACAGCACCAAGGGTTCTCGTCCCCCAGGGTTGATAAAAAGTGGTAATCTGGAGCGGCCCTTTACCCCGGTGAATACTTATAGTTCACTTCACTGATTTTTTCTCAGCCCACACCAAAAACGGGTCCCTGCTAAAACTTAACTTTGCAGCCCGGGTTATCACCTGGCCGCTTCCTGCGCTTGTTGCATATTTTCTCTCACAACTGGCATCACTGCAGCAATCCTACTTGCATTTGGCACTACCAATACACTGCGGTGAGGGGGGCTCCTGTTCACGGGTCTCTTTAGTATATCTAATACCCCCCGGGGAGTCTATGTACAAATTTTCGAAGGGGGAAAACCCCTGGGGAAGCCTGCGCCCCTCCCTTATAAAAAACATTGGGGTAGGGCAATAATGGGCCCCAGTTTTCCCCCATCCTTGTCTACTACCCTTTTTAGCACCCCCTTCAATGTCGTTTTAAAAACCTCCTAAAGGGCTGCAGCTGAGGTGATATACTGAGGCCCTTAGGTGTGAAAAATTTAAGGGGCGACACCTCCTTTGTAATTTTGACATAAAAGGGGGTTCCCCGGTCGTAGGATTTCTTTGGAACCCTGTCCTGGTGAACATGTGGAATAGTTCCCTTGCAATCACCTTAGCCGAGTTTTTCCTAAGGGGGATGGGTTTCCCGGATAAGGGTGGTAGTCCACACCCCCAAGTTTTGCTGGTGGCCTTGGCGACTTGGGAAGGGCCCTCCCGGCCAACATGCCTAAAAATGGCACCAAGAAATTTCGTTGGGGAACAGGGGGTTTAGGGAGGTGTGGCCGCGGGGTTTTAACGGGCTTTCGGACACGAATGACAAAATTCCTCTACCGCTCTATAAAACCGGGGCCCAGAAAAAACAGCCAATGCCCCCTTTGGTTTGATATCCCCAGAGGGGGCCACCCAGTACAGTGAATAACCCAGCCAAGACCACGCCTTTTTACGGGGCCCCAAAAAAATTTGTTCAAACCCCCCTCAGTCGGGGTCTTCTTTACCCTGAAAGGAATTTACACGCATTGCAGAAGTGGGTACCCCCAATTGTGCAGGTTTTTTGCTGCACCCCATTTATGACTTTAACATTCCGCCAGGGGTTTGCTAATTTTTGGGTCCCCTTTTAAATGTCCTCCCAAAGTTACCCCCCGGCAAACCCCAAGGTAGAAAACCAATTTTTCCGGGGGGTTTTCCTCCCAATCTCCTGCCAAGACCCTTTAAAGGGGGAAAATACAGAACCCCTGACACCCCTGTTACCGGACTTGCATTTTGAAAACCTTTTGACACCTTTACACACCTTTGGCCCGTTATTCCCCCTACATTCCAAATAAGGGAAAAACCGGCCCAATATCACATGGGAATTTAAATCCTTTACAACACCGACTTCATGTTAACGGACCCAAGGGGCTCTCTATGTGACTACGGCGGTGGGGTTTTCTTTGTATCCCCTGTATAAGACCACCCCCAGCAAGGTCTGGATTTACCGGGGTTTACTAAACGGCACGGATTAAAAGTCACCAACTCCCCGAGTCCTTTAAGGGGCCCTCACAGAACGGGGCCCCTACCCGGACGGACACACTTACCCGCTGGTTTCCTTTTTGGGGAGCATATACAGGGGCCCGCAAAATAAAAACCCCGCCTCCCAAAACACTTAATGGGTTCTGTAATCATCGGGGATTGGTGCCACAGTCCCCCGTTCCTGGCAGTGCCAGCAGACTACCTGGCCCCGTGGCCTGGAATTTGGTCCTTTTGGGCTTGGCATCCGTTTTCCCGGGAAAACTCAGGAAACGTCCACCTCCTAGCATGACATCTCTCCCCTTAAAAAAAGGGAAAAGTCTTACTGTAAGCCGTTTTTTTTTTTGGTTCCCGGGCCTGCAGGCCTGATAGTCCTCGGGGGCCAAAACCCCTTTAATGGACACCAAATGTCCACATTTTTGGGGCAGCCACACCAAGCGCCTGTATCCTCACCGGAAAGGCACGGGGGCAAAAAGATCACATATGACCCCTTCCACTACTTGGCAGGTGGGAGCTCCTCCGGGTTTTAGCCCCCTTTTCTGGAAGGTGGATAGGTCGTACACGGGGGCCTCGCTGGGTTTTTTGGTGTTGTACTCCCAGGGGAAAACTCGCCGGCCCCAAACCGCCAAGGTAAAGGCAACCGGGGGCCCGTATTTTTTCCCCTTTAAACCCCTTTTGTACACCGGCGTCCTGTACTCGCAGGGCAAAATCCTTCTGGGGTTCACCCTCAGGAAGGGGGCCATACTCACCCTATCCTGCGGGACGCGCCCCTCTGCGATCCTCTCAAATGAACCCGGAGGCCTCAAAGTCTCCTCAGCATCATTTTTTTACGCCCTTTTTCACACGACGGGGGGCCGACTGCAACCCCCCGAGATGCCCTGCTCTCGGTTAAGGCTTCAGCGTCTGGTTCACAGCGCTGTTTTGTGGCGGGCCTGTTCACCTCAGCAGCAGACTTTTTTCTGCTGGGGCCTTTTCGCTTCCCCTGCACCGTTTTTGTTGTGCACTGGGTTCCTGTTGGGAGTAACCACTTGTTGGAGGTGGAGGTTTGAAGGATAACTTTTAATCACTCGCCATTTTTGCGTTTTGTCCCGCAGTTTAGTACAAGTTAAAACCCCCGACATGGGTTACCCCTCCCTGTCTTCTTTTTTAAAATCCCGTTTAAACCTCCACCCGTGTAACTTCCATCCTTTTTTGAGCGCTCTGGGGGTGCAGTCCCAAAGCGACAAGGGGCCCAAAATTACTGGGTTTTCCCAAAACACCTCTCAGTCAAACTCCTTTACCTTATACGGGCACCCTGGGCCTGACTAGCTGACTTATAAAGCTTACCCAAACCTCTCAGGGGAACAATGGGGATAGACACCCACCCAAACCCTTTTCCCACTCCAAAGAAGCCATTCCGGGTTTGGTGAAGCAACCATACTACTTTAAAATATGTTTTAAACCCCTTGGGGGTGACACAAAAGAAACCCCGGGGTTTTATTTTCTCAAGGCCCCGGGGAACCTTGGGGACATGTTCCTTATTCCCTTTTTTGTCTGGGGTAAGCCGAAAACTAGCTGGACATACACCCCATTTTAGACCTTCCCAGCTGCCACTTACAATACATATATATATATATATATATATATATTATATATATAATATAATACATATATATATACACACACACACACACATATATACACACATATATACACACACATATATATATATATATATACGCATATATATATCCACACACATATATTTATATATATATATATATATATATATATATATATATATATATATATATATATATACAACACACACACACACACACATATATACACACACATATATATATATATATATATATTATTGTGGCAGAGTGACCGCAGGCAGTCGCATGTTCCTGCCACTAGGTGGAATACAGCAGTATATCTGCTGCAGATGTGCCACCGAAAACTTGGTTTCAGTGGGGAAAGGCAACTATTTGGTGTCAGTAACCATAGGTTACTGACACAGGTAGCTAGCATGGCTGCTATGTGGCTAGTGATAGGTTGCCTGTCCCGGGACGGCGATAGTGTTGTGTGGGCTGCCATTCCCACGTCCCAAGACAGGCTTTTGACAGATCCCTGGAGGTCTGTAAAAGGCCCGGGCCTGCAGGTGATCGGAGGGCATGGTCTGCTACCTGAGTGTGGAGCTGCAGAAGACTGGGTAAAAATACTCTGGGGTACTCGGTGATAGGCCGTGGCCACGGATAGACAGGGACGACCGTTATGTGTAGTGAGTGGCTAGACGGCCGAGAGTTTATTTTTGTATATTTTGAATGTTTATCCTATGTTGGAGAATAAAGGCCAAGAAAGCAAAAATTCTTCCGGGGTATGTAAAACTTTTCAGTATATATATATATATATAAAACATAAAACACTCAAAAGTTTTACATACCCCGGAAGAATTATGTATATATATATATATATATATAGTTGGGCTCAAAAGTTTTACGTACCCCGGAAGAATTTTTGCTTTCTTGGCCTTTTTTCAGAGAATATGAATGATAACACAAAACCTTTTTTTCCACTCTTGGTTATTATTGTCAAACTAGTGTTTTCTCTTTTTAAATCATAATGACAACCAAAAACATCCAAATGACCCTGATCAAGGGATCACATACCCTGGTAATTTTGGCCTGATAACATGCACAGAAGTTGACACAAATGGGTTTGAATGGCTACTAAAAGTAACATTCTCACCCGTGACCCGTTTTCTTGTAATCAGTGTGTTCATAAAAGCTGAGTGAGTTTCTGGGATCCAGACAGATTCTTGCATCTCTCATCCAGCTACTGACGTTTCTGGATTGTGAGTTATGGGGAAAGCAAAAGCATTGTCAATGGATCTACGGGAAAAGGTAGTTGAACTGTATAAAACAGGAAAGTTATACAAAAAGATATCCATGGAATTGATAATGTCAGTCAGCAGTGTTCAAACTGTGATTAACAAATGGAAAATCAGGGGCTCTGTAAAAACCAAACCACAGTCAGGTAGACCAACAAAACTTTCGGCCACAACTGCCAGGAAAATTGTTCAGGATGCAAAGAAAAACCCACAAATAACATAATCTAAAACACAGGACTCTCTGAAAACTATTGGTGTGATTGTTTCAAGATGCAAAATAAGGAGGCACTTGAAGAAAAATGGGCTGCATGGTCGAGTCAGAAGAAAGCCATTACTGTGCAAATGCCATAAAGTATCTCGCCTACAATACCCCAAAAAGCACAGAGACCAGCCTCAAAGCTTCTGGAACAAGGTAATTTGGAGTGATGAGACCAAAATCAAACTTTTTGGTCACAACCATAAACGTTACATTTGGAGAGGTGTCAACAAAGCCTATGATGAAAGGAACACCACTCCTACTGTAAAGCATGGAGTGGATCGCTGAAATTTTGGGGATGTGTGAGCTACAAAGACACAGGAAACTTGGTTAACCCCTTAAGGACCCTGGACGTATAAGTACGTCCCAGGGTCCATAAGGGGCATTGCAGGGGGATAGCTCTGCGACCCCCCCCCCCCCCCACGGCCGCCGGGGGTTAGCGGCGAATCGCGGCGAACAACCGGCGGTTACAGCGCGGACGGGCCGCGTCGCCCGCCCGCGCTGTTTAACCCTTCAGATGCCGCGGCAAAGATGGCCGCGGCGTCTGAATGAATGACGATCGGTGCCGCGGACATGGCAGTGGGGAGCCTTGGGAAGGCTCCTGTCACTTCCATGTCCTGGTTTGCCCCACTTCCGTCCACAGAAAGTGGGGTAACTGCCATCTTGGTACAGTCTAATGCATTGCCTATGCAATGCATTAGACTGTATTGACAATCACGCCACCTAGTGGTCAAGCACCATAGGTGGCCTCAATGTTAAAGTATAACAAAAAAAAAAAAGTTTTACAGTACAAAAAAAAGTATTAACAGTCCAACTCACCGTCCTTTCCCCATTTTAGAAATAAAAACAATAAAATAATAAAAAAGTTACACATATTTGGTATCACCGCGTCCGAAAAAGTCAGTTCTATAAAAATATAACATCATTTATCCCGTACGCTGAACACCGTAGAAGAAAAAAAATTCCAAAACGCCAAAATTGCGTTTTTTTGGTCATTTTACGTCACTTAAAAAATGGAATAAAAGTGATCAAAAAATTCGCATGAATTACAAACTGCTAGCGATAAAAAGTACACTTTGGCTCACAAAAAATGCACCCTCACTGACGTCCATAGGTGTTAGTACAAAAAAAGTTATTGGTCGCACAAACTGGCGCCACAGCGCAAATTTCAAAGATAGAAAAAGTTTGGAATTTTTTTACGGTACCAAAACATAACGGAAACCCTACATGTGTGGTATTGCCGGATGCGTATCAACCTGTAGAATACAGATAACACATTGTATTGACCGAAGATTGAACGCCGTAAAAGCATTAGAAAGTACATCTTGTCCCGCAAAATAAAAGCCCTCATGTGTCTATGTAGGTGGAAAAATAAAAAAAGTTATGGCTCTGGGAAGGCGAGGAGGGAAAAACGAACGTGTCAACAAAAAAAACGCCGGGTCCTTAACAGGTTAAAGTTGAAGGAAAGATGATTGCAGCACGTTATCAGCAAATACTGGAGGCAAATTTGTACTCATCAGCCCGGAAGCTGCGTACGGGATGTACTTGGACGCTCCAATATGACAACGATCCAAGACACAAGGCCAAGTCGACCTGTCATTGGCTACAGCAGAACAAGGTGAAGGTTCTGGAGTGGCCATCTCAGTCTCCTGACCTCAATATCATTGAGCCACTCTGGGGAGATCTCAAGTGCACAGTTCATGCAAGACAGCAAAGGAATTTACAGGAACTGGAGGCTTTTTGCCAAGAAGAATGGGCAGCTTTATCATCTGAGAAAATAAAGAGCCTCATCCACAACTACCACAAAAGACTTCAAGTTGTCATTTATGTTAGAGGGGGCAATACACGGTATTAAGAACTGGGGTATGTGAACTTTTGATCAGGGTCATTTGGATGTTTTTGGTTCTCATTATGATTTAAAAAGAGAAAACACAGTAGTGTGACAATACTTTCCATCCAACCACTAATATATATATACAGCACAACTGTGTATATATCATAGTTGCCAACTTTTGAAAATGGAAAAGCAGGAGATCGAAGAGGGCGGCGCGCGTAGCGCTCAAAAATTTGCATGGACACGCCCATCTTTTTGGTGTGCCACGCCCCTTCAAAAAGCCACACCCACTCTGCCTAACTGCATAATGGCTTTGGAAGAAAGCCAGGTAGATGCCCTTATAGCCAGGTAGTAGCCCCACATAACCAGGTAGTGCCCCTTACAGGCAGGTAGATGCCCCCTTGTAGTCAGGTAGAAGCCCCCTTTAGTAGCCAGGTAGTTGCCCCCTTTAGTAGCCAGGTAGTTGCCCCCTTTAGAAGCCAGGTAGTTGCCCCCTTTGATAGCCAGGTAGATGCCCCATTTGATAGCCAGGTAGTTGCCCCCATTTGATAGCCAGGTAGTTGCCCTCTTTGATAGCCAGTTATTTTACCCCTTTGATAGCCAGGTAGTTTTTCCCCTTTGCTAGCCTGGTAGTTTTCCCGTTTGCTTGCCTGGTAGTTTCCCCCTTTGATAGCAAGGTAGTTGCCCCCATTTGATAGCCAGGTAGTTGCCCCATTGATAGCCAGGTAGTTGCCCCCATTGATAGCCAGGTAGTTGCCCCCTTTGATAGCCAGGTAGTTGCCCCCATTGATAGCCAGGTAGTTGCCCCCATTGATAGCCAGGTAGTTGCCCCCTTTGTAGCCAGGTAGTGCCCCCTATAACTAATAAAAATAAAATAATAAAAGCCACGACCCTCACCAGGCGCCCTGCAGCTCCGGACATCTCCTGCCTGATCTCCTCAGCGTCGCAGGGGAAGTGAGTGCAGCTGCGCGTCACTCCCCCTACGCCGCTGACCTGTATGTACGGCGCACACCGGCCGGCGCTGTACATACAGCGGGAGGAGGGGAACGATCCCTCCTGCCTCCTCCCTGCACAGCGAGACTCCGGGCGGGTGAAGCGGCCGCTGCACCCGCCTGTAGGAGCGGCCCGGCGGCGCAAGAGTAGCGCACCAGCGCTACTCTTGCGCCGCGGTAATTTAAAGGACCCCCTGCTGGCGGCGGGAGGAATGCCAACTCTGCCGGGAGGGCGGGGGGGGGGACCCCAAATAGCGGGACCCCCCCTGCCAAAAGCGGGAGAGTTGGCATGTATGGTATTTATATATATATATATATATATATATATATATCAACACACACACACACACACACACACACACATTACATACACCCATGTTAGTCCATGATAACTGCTACATCTTTGTTATGTAACAGTTATCATATGCTAACATTATATTTTTGCCGCACAGTTTTCAAAACCAATGATACACAGCGCAGCAGCTGCCCCCGGTTGGCCCTATACCTGTGGATACCTGCGAGCAGGAATGCATGTATGTACTGTGGTGTGTCTTCCCAAGATCCATAGACATATGGTAGATGTTAATTATAGACAATGTTGTATGGTAAAACCATAGTCTTATGGACTTATCTTAATTTCTAGAGAATTTTTTTGAAAATTGCAAATTTCACATTTTGATATTTTTCACAAATAAACAAAGTTTGTATGGACAAAAATGTATTACTAACCCAAAGCACAGTCTCTGAATCACATGGATAGGTAAAAGTATTAAAAAGTTATTCCTAAATAAATTGACATATATCAGATTTGAATATGTGGCTGGTTCTTTTGGTCCAAAACTGGCTGCGTCCTGGAGGGGGTTAAAAAATAAAAAAGTTATAAAAGTTATAACTGTTGAAAGGCAGGGAGGCAAAAACTTAAATATGTAGCTGGCCATAAAGGCCTTTTCAGACCTGGTGCTTAAGGAATTAAAGTTATGTTATGAATTAGATAATATTCTGCTGAATATGACCTAACATTGTAGAATGGTATTCATTTATAATAATGTTCTGAAAAATGTTATGCCAATTTATTCTGTCACTTTGAAACATATTTGTATTTAATATTCATGTCCTAAAAGCCCAGTGGGTACTACTTCAATTTTAAAGGTTGGTATTTAAGTCAAGTAAGACAGTAGGACCACATATAAGTGTATAAAATATTGTGTTTTGTTTCTCTGGCAACACCTGCTGTGTTACAGTGAAATGCAGAAAAAAATTTAACGAACTGCATTTTCACTTTGGGAAACTTATGAACTGTTTTTAATATATAATCCCTTTAATAAAATCTAAACCTGGTGCCTTAAAATAATAGGACTTAAAAGTTTTTTGAAAATTTCAAAAATTGCTGCTAAACTTAAAAGCCTTATAACATTTAAAAACAAAAAAACACAGGGAGGTTTATAAAATGATGCCCACTTACAGTAAATAGTTGATAAAAGATAATTACATTTTGTGGTATTACTGCTAGAGATGGGCAAATTTCTCAAAAATTCGATTCGGTGACTTCGCCGAATTTTCCGACAAAATTAGTTTCGGTCCGAATTGCTTCGGGACGAATCGCGTTAAAAAAACAGCTATTTCCAGGATGCACAGATCCTGCAGGGTGATGTAGAACATTGTGCCATGCTTAAATATGCAGAGGGAGCTTGGTTTGGTCTTCATACAATGTTGTGTTTTAGCATGACACGCACATGACTGCCGCCGCTCTTAGAATCGCTTCACTATAAAATTCCCTGGGCACTTAAGAGGGCAAAACTGACCAAAAAACTGAAGCGGGAATATAGCCTGATAAAGTCAAGGTAGCGACAGCTGGAAAAAAACAAGCCGAGGGCTCAGGTGGCAACATCGGTGACAGAGTGTGGAGGTGACGGCAGCAGCCACAGCAGCATGAGGTCAGACAGTGGCGCAATGATATTCTGGAGGTGACAAAAACAGGAGTAGGCCACAGAGTGGCACAATGACAGAGTGTGGAGGTTATGGCAGCAGCCACAGCAGCAGCATGAGGTCAGACAGTGGCACAATGACATTCTGGAGGTGGCAAAAACAGGAGTAGGCCACAGAGTGGCACAATGACACAGTGTGGAGGTGACGGCAGCAGCCACAGCAGCATGAGGTCAGACAGTGGCCCAATGACATTCTGGAGGTGACAAAAACAGGAGTAGGCAACAGAGTGGCACAATGATACAGTGTGGAGGCAGGGCCATTCCTAGGGGCGGGTGAGGCGGGCGATCGCCTGCCTCGCCCGCCCGGAGGTCAGCCCTTGACTCTGCGCAGCCGTTGTAACACGGCAGCGCAGAGTCACTCAGCAGCTGCACACACTCGCTGTGCAGCTGCTGCTACCAGGGAGGAGGCAGGATGGATCCTCCCCTGTATCAGCGTCGCAGAGGGCGCACGGCTTTCGCTGCACCCCCAGCGACGCTCGATCTCCTCAGCTGGCAGCTCTGCCGCCGAGGAGATCTCTAGGAGCTGCGCGACAGTGTAGGCAGCGTGATGACGTCACGCTGCTTACACCACTCAGCAGCTCCGGACCGGGACGTGCGGACTGAGGTGAGTAGATTTTTGTTATTTTATAATTACTTACAGGGGCATCACTGGCTACAGGGGCATCACTGGCTACAAGGGGGGCATCTACTGGCTACAAGGGGCATCACTGGCTACAAGGGGGCATCACTGGCTACAAGGGGGGCATCTACTGGCTACAAGGGGGCATCTACGGGCTACAGGGGGGGCATCTACTGGCTACAAGGGGCATCACTGGCTACAAGGGGGGCATCATTGGCTACAAAGGGGGTCATCACTGGCTACTGGGGGCATCACTGGCTACAGGGGCATCACTGGCTGCAGGGGGCATCACATTGCTACAGGGGGCATCACTGGCTACAGGGGGGCATCACTGGCTACATGGGGGCATCACTGGCTACGGGGGGACATCTAAGTCACTGGCTACATAGGGGGCATCTTACTACAGGCCACAGGGGCATCTACTGGCCACAAAGGGGCATCTACTGGCCACAGGGGGGCATCACTTGCTACAGGGGGCATCACTGGCTACAGGGGGGCAAATCACTGGCTACGGGGGGCATCACTGGCTACGGGGGACATCTACTGGCTACAAAAGGGCATCTACTGCCACAGGGCATCTACTGGCCACAGGGGGCATCACGGGCCACAGGGGGGCATCAACTGGCTACAGGGGGGCATCAACTGGCTACAGGGACAACAACTGGCTACAGTGGGCTACTACCTGGCTATAGGGGCTACTATGTGGCTAAAAGGGGGCATATTACATGGCAAACCATATGAGGTGCTAATAATGGGGAGTTTGTATAAAGATAGGAATTGGTAGAGAAGTGCTGATAAATTGAGGAGTCTAAGATGTTTGTTTTGTAAATTTGACAGTGAAGAGTCGGGAGTAGTCATCATGGCGTCTGGGACAAATGGAAAAGAAGAAGAAGAGAAAGAGACCAAATCTTCAGAGACGTCTCCTGTGAGTCACTAGGTATAACTTTACTGTAATCATTTATATGTCTGCAGAGCCCATGTACAACTGGTATCCACCACTGTATGGTCACTGTATGCCTGTAATATTGGTTGAAGTGTAATGGTTTGTATTCAGTAATGGTCAGTTTGTATTATTCAGTCACTATATGGTGGTGATATGTGGTCATGGTGTGGTGGTATTATTCGGTCACTGTGTGCTGGTGATATGTGGTCTTAGTGGTCTTGGGATTCTGGTTGGTGTAGCAGTGTTATTTGGTAACTGTATGACTATTATTTAGTAGTTTTATACATTGCACATTGTGGTAAAGCTTTTTATATATTTTGGCTTTGGTTTATGGTGATGCAATGTGGCGGCATATGTTACGGGGTGAGGGAGAGGGGCGAAATTTCTTCACCTCGCCCTGAGTGAAATTTAGCCTAGGAACGGCCCTGTGTGGAGGTCATGGCAGCAGCAGCATGAGGTCAGACAGTGGCACAATGACAGAGTGTGGAGGTCACGGCAGCAGCCACAGCAGCAGCAGGAGGTCAGAGAGTGGCACAATGACACAGTGTGGAGGTGACAGCAGCAGCCACAGCAGGCCAGCATGAGGTCAGGACAGTGGCACAAATGACATTCTGGAGGTGGAAAAAACAGGAGTAGGCCATAGAGTGGCACAATGACACAGTGTTGAGGGCATGGCAGCAGCCGCAGCAGCAGCATGAGGTCAGGCAGTGGCACAATGACATTCTGGAGGTGGCAAAACAGTAGTAGGCCACAGAGTGGCACAATGACAGAGAGTGGAGGATCACCGCAGCAGCAGCATGATGTCAGAGAGTGGCACAATGACACAGTGTTGAGGGCACAGCTGCTGCCACAGCAGCAGCATGAGGTCAGGCAGTGGCACAATGACATTCTGGAGGTGGCAAAAACAGGAGTAGGCCATAGAGTGGCACAATGACAGTGTTGAGGGCATGGCAGCAGCCACAACAGCAGCATGAGGTCAGGCAGTGGCACAATGACATTCTGGAGGTGGCAAAACAGTAGTAGGCCACAGAGTGACATAATGACAGAGAGTGGAGGTCACGGCAGCAGCAGCATGAGGTCAGAGAGTGGCACAATGACACAGTGTGGAGGGCACGGCAGCAGCCACAGCAGCAGCATGAGGTCAGACAGTGGCACAATGACAGAGTGTGGAGGTCAAGGCAGCAGCCACAGCAGCAGCATGAGGTCAGACAGTGGCACAATGACATTCTGGAGGTGGCAAAACAGTAGTAGGCCACAGAGTGGCACAATGACAGAGAGTGGAGGTGACGGCAGGAGCAACAGCATGAGGTCAGAGAGTGGCACAATGACAGGGTGTGGAGGTGACCGCAGCAGCAACAACAGCAGCACGAGGTCAGAGAGTGGCCCAATGACACAGTGTGGATGTCACGGCACCAGCAACAGCAGCATGAGGTCATAGAGTGGTACAATGACAGAGTGTGGAGATGGGTGGCAATACCAGTCCCTGGTAAAGATGGTTGTAGGCAGATGGAGAAACTGGCAGCAGATGTGTGGCATAAGGCGGGTGGCGGCATCAGAATAGTGGCTGAGGCAGGTAGCTTGAACCCAGACTCATTTCTCACAGTTTGGGTGAGGCATCATGGCTGATGTAGTCTGACATCTAAGGCATTGGTGTGTGGATATCCTGGCAGATCCACGCCTGATTCATCTTGACAAAGGTCAATCGTTCCACATTTCCGGTGGACACGCGGGCTCTCCTTGGGGTAACGATTGCCCCCGCCACACTGAACCCCCGCTCTGATGCCACACTACTGGCCGGCAGGACAGCTTCCCCACTCCAAACTCGGCAAGATGCGGCCACACATCCAGTTTGGCTGCCCAGTAGATCTTCTAACTGGGGTGGCAGAGTGCTGTCTAAGTAGGCCACCACCTGTTTCAGGGACTGCTCCAGGTCCTGCTGCTGCTGGCGACTGCCCTCATCACTAGGCGGGTGAAGGAAGCTGCTCATCAGTGACTCCAGACTTAGGTTGCTGCTGATGGAGCTGGTACTGCTCCTACCCCCCCACCTTCACCCAGCAGCCGCGGCAGTAGTACGTGAGCACTGAGGAACCCCCCGGTCAGACCTGTCAGAGGTGGGATGATGCCGCACATAGGCAGCGACCAACTGACAACGGAGGATTTCCCTATAGTATTTGAGTTTGTCCTCCCTCTCAGCAGCTTGGAAAAAGGCTCCCATTTTGGACCGGTAGCGAGGGTCCAAGAGGGTGGAGAGCCAGAAGTCATCCCTCTGCCGGATGGGGGACTATCGGTTTGTCACTAGCCAGGCAAATCAGCATGATGCGGCCATTACACAAGTGACTCCGAGGGGCTCCCTGCCTCCATCTCCACTGTATACTGCCACGGTGCTTGCGGGTCACTCCCTTTCGTCTTCCTCATCTCCATCTACCTCCTCCAGCTGCTCCTGCTCCTCCTCTCTTGTCACCTGGGTAGAAATCCATTCATTTCACCAGACAATGCTTCTGCCCCAAAATGTCCTCCTCCTCCTCCAGTTGAGTCCCCCCCGGGACTCATGTGGCCGCGAGATGTAGTCGCCACATCTCCAGTCCCCTCCCTCAGACCGATTTTTCATCCCTAGTCCTGGCGACTGAAAATAAACGTTTGCCTCCTCGAATGGCCTCAGCAAACGGCAGGTGTCACGCATGACGCCACGGCTGACATCAAAGTTACACGGGGGAGTACTCCTGTCCGCCTGGATCATCAAAAATCGTTAATGGCCCCTTTCTCTGTTCATACAGTCGGTCCAACAGTGCAGGCTGGAATTCCAACGGGTGGAAACATCGCATATTAGGGGTGTGTTGGGGAGGCCGTTCTGCCGCTGCAACTCGAGGAGGGTGTTTCCCGGCTTTGTAGGAATGGAAAGAAGTGCATGCACAGTTTCCTGGCCATTTTCAGAATCTTCTGAAGATTGGTGGAAGACTTCAGGAACCTTTTCACAACCCAGATTGAACACATGCGCCATGCAGGGCGCATTTGGGCCCATCCCTCCTCGGAGCAGCGCGGACACCTGTTACTCCCATTGTCCGTCACCATGGGTTTCCCATTTGCGTTTGGCCGCGGAGAAAGCCACACATCGATTTCTTGCTGCATGACACGGAGCAGTTCCTCCCCTGTGCGACTTCGTTCGCCGAGGCAAGCCAGGTGTAGAACTGCATGACACCACTGTGCCCTACACATGTGGTATGATGGAGCAGTACTTTTGGAGGCTGAGATGGTGGTGGTGGTGGAGGAGGAGGCGGACATTGGCGCAGGAGCCGGTTTTACAACGTGGAGGAGAAAGCGGCGTCTCCTGTCCAAGTTGTTGTTGTGCCTGGGCAGGAAGCACATTCACCTAGTGGGTCGTAAAGGACATGTACTGGCCCTGACCGTAGTTACAGCTCCAGACGTCCGCGCTGCCGTGCACCTTGGAACAAACCGATAAGCTCAAGGACTGGCCCACCTTCTGTTCTACATATTTATGAAGTGCGGGTACTTGGACAGGAGCACGGTCAGCTGCTGCACCTTAGGATGGTTGGACGCATATGTTGTCTCTTTGCAATCGCCTCGCTGAACGACTGCTGGCACCATGAGTAGCGAGGAGCAGGAGCATCTGGACCGGGAGATGATGTCAAAGAGAAAACAACTCCCTTCTGCAGAGGTGGTGGAGCCTTGACTGGCTGCAATGGCATGCATGCCACTGGGCGCTGCTGCGGCGGCAGGATGGACCATCACATCTGAGCCACGTTTCTCCCAGGCCACCGGATGGTGACGCTGCATGTGTTGACGCAGGGCCGTGATGCCAACGTTAGCTCCCTGGCCACGCTTCACTTTCTGCCCACAGATTCTACATATACCCATATTCGGCTCCTCCGGTGTCTTAGCAAAGAACTGCCACACCGCCGAGTAGCTGATTTTACCGCCAACGCTCCGCCCCCTGTGCCGCTACTTTCTTGGACCTGCGAAGCGGTTTTTCTACCCCGTGGCCGCTTGGCTCCCGACCTCACACTGCTGCTACCCTGCTGACTCACGGCCACACAACCCCCTTGCTGGCTGCGCCGCTGCCTGACGCGCAAGCTGACGCCCTCTTCTCCTGACGATGATGAAGCCCTTGCTTCACCCGGCTCCCAAGTGCGGTCGGCTACAACATCATCGATTTGTGTTTCATTGTCACTGCTGTCCTCATCACCGGTCTTGGTATGCAGAGGCTGACCTCTCACAACATGACCTCCCATGCCACTCTCCACATCTATACTTTGCCGCCTACTGCAAGAAGCAGGGGATATTGGCCCCATTTCTTCGCTGCCAAGTAGCTGCTGACTGCCCTCCTCAAATTGTTCATCCTCGCTATATAGTGGCGCTGAGCCCAGACCACATAGTAGATCTCTGGCTGAGGGAACCGGATGGGACAGAGGCGGGTTGAGGACAGGTGAGGGCCGCTGACCCGCTCCCGGGCCATGCCAACTAAGGGTTGTGTCTGACGTTCCCACCGACTCTTGGCTGGGGTTGTCAGATGTCATCTGGGAGGAAGTGGATGACCTAGTCAACCAATCGAGAACCCTTGGGTTGCTGGTCAGCACACGGCCGCTAGATGACAGCGGCAGTTGTGGCCTCACCGAGTGACCCCTGCTGCGACGTCCCCTTGCTGTGCTGCAACCTGGGCCTGCTCCAGGAATGTTTGTGCCACTGCCACTCGCAGGTGAAGAGCCTGCCACCTCTCTGTCTGACATACTGTTTGTTCTAAAATGTACAGACACTGTTTGATGAAGATGTCTGTATATGATACACACCCTGTATTTGACTTCAAATGAACCCACTAATAAGCTTGGGTAACCCTTGGATATAAATTGCGCTCCACAAATGGGCAGGAATAATTTACTTGTATGTGCCATTTAAAAACACTGTGTATTTTACTGAATATAAAAGCACAAACAGGCTTAATTAACCTTCGGATATGAATTATGCTACAGACAAAATTTCTTTTTTGGCGGTGAAAAAGAACGTTTCTTTTACTAAGTACAACTGCAGAAAAATACTTAGTTAACACTTGGATGTACACTCACCGGCCACTTTATTAGGTACACCTGTCCAACTGCTTGTTAACACTTAATTTCTAATCAGCCAATCACATGGCGGCAACTCAGTGCATTTAGGCATGTAGACATGGTCAAGACAATCTCCTGCAGTTCAAACCGAGCATCAGTATGGGGAAGAAAGGTGATTTGAGTGCCTTTGAACGTGGCATGGTTGTTGGTGCCAGAAGGGCTGGTCTGAGTATTTCAGAAACTGCTGATCTCCTGGGATTTTCACGCACAACCATCTCTAGGGTTTACAGAGAATGGTCCGAAAAAGAAAAAACATCCAGTGAGCGGCAGTCCTGTGGGCGGAAATGCCTTGTTGATGCCAGAGGTCAAAAGGAGAATGGGCAGACTGGTTCGAGCTGATAGAAAGGCAACAGTGACTCAAATAGCCACCCGTTACAACCAAGGTAGGCAGAAGAGCATCTCTGAACGCACAGTACGGCGAACTTTGAGGCAGATGGGCTACAGCAGCAGAAGACCACACCGGGTGCCACTCCTTTCAGCTAAGAACAGAAAACTGAGGCTCAATTTGCCCAAGCTCATCGAAATTGGACAGTAGAAGATTGGAAAAACGTTGCCTGGTCTGATGAGTCTCGATTTCTGCTGCGACATTCGGATGGTAGGTTCAGAATTTGGCGTCAACAACATGAAAGCATGGATCCATCCTGCCTTGTATCAACGGTTCAGGCTGGTGGTGGTGGTGGTGTCATGGTGTGGGGAATATTTTCTTGGCACTCTTTGGGCCCCTTGGTACCAATTGAGCATCGTTGCAACACCTTGTGGAATCTATGCCACGAAGAATTGAGGCAGTTCTGAAGGCAAAAGGGGGTCCAACCCGTTACTAGCATGGTGTACCTAATAAAGTGGCCGGTGAGTGTAAATTGCGCAAAAGAAATGTGCTGCCAACAATTACCAGCTTTGTAGCGTGTTAAAACGGCGTGTATTTTACGGAACGCAACAACAGAAAAACTCGTAATTAACCTTCAGATATGAATTATGCTACAGGCAAAATTTCTTCTTTGGCGGTGAAAAGGAACGTTTCTTTTAGTGACCACAACAGCAGAACAACGCTTAATTAACCCCTGGATCTAAATTGAGCAAAATAAATGAGCAACCAAAAATTAAGTGGTATTTGGATTGTAAAAACGCTGTTTCTTTAACTGTATACAACAGGAACAGGCTTAGATAACCCTTGGATATTCAATGTGCTCAAGAACTGAGCAGATAGCATTAAAATGTACATGCAGCTGCATTGGACGCACACTGGACTTCAGTTCCAATACCCCACAAAATCAGAATTAGAACGTAAGAGAAGCAGTCTCTGAGACAAGCTGCCAGCGTCGCGCCCGGACTTATATAGTGCGGTGACGTCACAGAATCCCGCCGGTCTCTGATTGGCTTCATCTCTGCACATGTCATGTAGGCTACGTCTTTCTTCCTCCCAGACTTCTTTGCCCCATGTAACGCCATGTGCTCGCAGCCATTTTATCAATCAAAAGCACGCTTCGTTCCCGCGAATCACCCCAAACTCCGACTTCGTTCAGAATCGAAGTTTTCCTGAAATTCTAAACGAATTCCACTTCGTTAGAATCAATTCGCCCATCTCTAATTACTGCTTGTTTTAGAGGGTGAAAATTTTTAAATTCTTAGAAATGTGTGCAAATTTTTGTTTTCCACAAATAGACACAGAGTGCCACATGTATGAAAACTGTTTAGGTCTACAACTCACTTTGTTGCCCATATCAAAGCACCCCTTGCATTTCATATAGAGCTCTGGAAAAATGAAAGAGGCACTCTGATTGGTTGCTATGGGCAACAAAGTGAGTTTTAGACCGAGACAGTTTTCATACATGAGACCCAGAATGTGTTACCCAAAATTTGCCACTAACAAAAAGTATGGCAAGTTATAAACAAACACTCTGAGAAATACTTGTAGAAATAAAAGAAATAAAAAAATGGGGCTGTGTCATTTCCTGCATCATCTTTTAATTTCTGGGTCTGTATTTGGCTTGTAGCGTGCTACAAGTTGGCAGCAGAGAACTGGGAGATACCTGTGCCTGCACAGTTCCCTCCATTAATTTTTATTGAATTTCTGAATATGGCTGAACTAGTACGTACAACTGTATTCTGGACTCCCATAGAAATGAACAGGGAATACTGAGCAATCAAGACCAATTCCCCTTTTTTTTTTTTTGCAGCCCAGCTCATAGCTAGTTATGAACCAGAAAACAGGCCCAAAAATAAGGAGAGGACACCCTAAATCACCAAAAAGAATATCAATTATCCCTAAAACATAACCTTTAATTAGTACCATTAAAAGCATCCCCGTATAAACCCAAATCAAAGAAAAACCGTGCCTTATGAGGATTATGGTAAACAGAGGCTATATGAACATGGGAAGCAGTATAAAGGGGTGTTCACATGGAGTCATTTGGGCTGTATTTTTTCCCGTATTTAGGGTGTAGTTTTGCCCGAACAATGTACAATACAGTGCCTATAGAGATCAGTGTAAAATATGCAGCGTTAATCACATGCCATGTATTTTACGATCGCAATCTTGCGGGCATCTGCAAAGATACATACAACAGAATCAGGTGTTATATGAAAAATAAATGAAGCGAGGTAAAGTAAGTACATGCACTATAATAGGTAAAAAATGTGAATGACACAAATAAAAAAAGAAAAGCATAAATATGGTGTACATTTAGTTACTGGATGCTGGTGAATCTTTTTGTAGTCATCATGTATTGGCAAAACTTACATGTGCCAGCGATGGAAACCTAAAGGTCTGTTGGACAACCATGATTCGTTTCAAACTGTAGGTGCAAAATGACTCTTTACTAGATGGTCTCCCCCGACTCCTCCTCTTCGTGCTTGTTAGGATGGTATGATCTTGGCTACCGTTGGGTCCAAACGAAGAATGTCCCAATATTTAATCAAGATGTTCTTGACTTCCCAAACATTCACATTAAATATACCTATGATTCTGCGGTCTGGCCTAACCACTTAATCTTTCTTGTGTTGTCATAATAATTGAGATGTTTCACGTAATTGCACACATTGTTAAAAGATTCTTCAAGTAGTTTTTTGGGTAACCTCGTCTCAAGAATTGTACATTCAATTCATGAGCTTGTGTCATGAAGTTTTTTGTATCAGAACAGTTCCTTCGAACTCTGAGGAACGGATTCTCTTATTAGCAGGCGTGGGTGACAACTGTTTCAATGTAAATATTTGTTCTCATCTTTTTTCAATAGATTTTATTGCCCAAAGGAAAATCAGTATATTTTGTAATCAAAACAGGGCATAACATATTATTTGATTTCATACGTAAAATGAAGTCCTATCTCGTTATGGTTCAACAAAGTCCCAAATTCAATAAAGGAACTAGAGACCCCACGCCACAGTACCAAAACATCGTTAATATATCTGGCACATAAAATAATTTGGTCAGCCCTTATTGTGTTTTCTTTTGAAAAACTATTGTGTTCTCCCACCAGCCCAGGAGCAAATTGGCATATATAGGTACGTATTGCCTACCCATGGCTACGCCCCTGAGCTGGTGGTAGAATTTTCCCCGAACAGAAAAAAATTATGTTCAAGTACAAAAGTCAATAAATCAATGACAAAGTGGTTATGTAAAGCAAATTGGTTGGCCCTCGAATTCAGGAAAGACTGAACCACATAGAGGCGCTCATGATGCGGAATGGATAAATATAAGGCTTCTACGTCATTACTGCATAAAATAGTCTGTCAATAAAGACACCATCTGGCTTAAAAAACAGGTCAGTAGTATCACAAATGTATAAAGGTAAAGAAGTCACAAAATTACATAGTGCTTGGTCAATATAGATGCCAGAATGGTGTGACATAAAAGGCTGATATGTAAAATGAGAATGCTTGGACTGGGGGAAAATATTTGCAAGTGGGTAAGTAACTGGCTCAGTGATAGAAAAAAAAGGGTGGTGATTAATGATACATACCTGTTACTAATGGGGTACCACAGGGTTCAGTATTAGGCACTATTCTCTTTAATATATTTATTACCGATCTTACACATAGATTTCATAGTAGAATATGAATCTTTACAGATGACACTAAGCTCTGTAAAGTAATCAATAAAATAGAGGATAATGTTTTATTACAAAGGGATCTGGATAAGTTGGAGGCCTGGGCAAGGAAGTGGCAGATGAAGTTTAACACCGATAAATGCAAGGTTATGCACATGGAAAAGAAAAATCCATTCCATGATTACTTGTTAAATGGAAAAACCTTGGGAAAAAGTGACATGGAGAAAGACTTGGGAATCCTAGTGGACAGTAAACTTAATTGGCGTAGCCAGTGTCATGCAGCAGCTGCCAAGGCAAACAGGATCATCAGGTGTATTAAAAGGGGCACGGATACACACGATGAGAACATCATTCTCCCATTAAGTCACTGGTCAGACCACACATGGACTATTGTGTAGAGGTTTGGCCACCCGTGCACAGGAAAGACATTGAAGAGCTTGAAAATGTTCAAAGGCAGGCAGCGAAAATAATAAAAAGACTGAGTGGACTGCAATACCCAGAAAGATTAGCAAGATTAGGATTATTTAGTTTAGAGAAAAGACAGCTTCGGGGGTACATAATGATTATGTACAAATATATTAACCCCTTAAGCCCCAGGCCTTAAAAGTAGTTAATGACCAGAACATTTTTTTAGTTTTTGCCTCCTTGCGTTTCAACAGTTTTTATTTTTTCAATGACGCAGTTGGATGAGGCCTCGTTTTATTCGGGACAAGTTGTACTTTATGGGGGAATAGTTTAAGCTCACTTAGAAATTATTGCAGAATTTAAATTTTTTTTTTTTACATTTTTTGGGGTTTTTTACATTTTTTTTACACCATTCACATTCCACTCTTAATAACTTGATAGATTAATCCTACAGGTTATTACTGTCGTGTGGATACCTAATATATGTAGGGTTTTTTTTGTTTGTAATGTATGCACAATTATTTTTTTGATTAAATATTTATTTTTATTCATTGTTTTTTACACTTTTTATATTTTTTAATCCCATTTAGGAAGAACTGCTTTACTTTTTTTTTTTAACACTTAGTAATGTATTAGCATATTCATATATGCTAATACATTCGAATCTGTGTCACTTTGACACTGGCCGTGATCTGGACAGCATACAGTGTGTCCTGGTCACTGGCTTCATACACAGACAGCTCTGGGGCCGCTCTAGGTCCCCAGGGCTGACTGTGCAGCCATTCCCCGAGCTCAGTCTGGTCACCGGGTGTTCCGAACACCCGACAGAGCAGGGGAACCCTTTGATTGCGCTCCGTTAACGCACCGCCGCAATCAAAGGGTTAAAGCACCGGGTTGCAGAGGTTTCCTCTGCTTCCCAGAGCATCTCCTGCGAGCACCGGGATCAGGGCTGTGTAGTACAGCCCCAATCCCAGCACAGTTGCGGCACCGGGTGCCGCAAACCCCTAGGTCTGCAGTGACGCCAAAAGACGTCGCTGCAGACGAACGACCCGCACCAGCCAACGCCAAAAGACAGTGCGCGGTCGTTAAGGGGTTAAAGGTCAATGTAGGGATCTCTACAATGTAGCACAATAGGCTGAACTTGATGGACGTCTTTTCTTTGGCCTTACAAACTGTTAGTATGGTCTGTTAAGCTATCAATCCCTTAGACTATGGGTCAACCTTTCAAGTGAGAGAGATCTTTATGTACCTTTGGAAGACTGTAAAAAGTTGCAATTATAGGGTGTTCTGGGTGGATAAAAAGTTGTTGCCTAGTAATGAGATTACGGGGGAAAGTCCAATTGGTTAATTTTTTCCATATGATATTTATCTTGTTCTTTTACAATTCTATAACAACTAATATATCTCAAAAGACCAAGACATATCAGTTTGTATTGATCAGTATCCATGATCACAATGTTGCCCCTTTTGTCTAAAGGTTTAATCATGATCCGCTGATTTTTTTTTCAAGGGATGAGAATACTAGCAGTTCTTCCCTACTAAGATCTAACATATTTGTGACTATTTTATCTTGTATTGTCCTAAATTTCTTTGTTACCATCTTGGTGGGGAGTTCCCTGGGGAGCTTTTGGAGAATTCCATTGATGTAGACATGATGGTGAGCTACTGCTTTTCATACCTATGAAATATTATACCGCTTCCAATGTAGATATAGCTGCTGTTTACCCTTAACATAATCCCTATTGGACCCAGTTTTCCTTTGGTTTGGGTTTATATGGAGATGCATTTCAATGGTAATAATTAAAGGTTACATTTTAGGGATATCTGTTATTGTTCTTTTAAGCGTATGTGAATACAAAATTAGCACAATATCGCTAACATTATATAACCTCAAATGTCTCTCCTGAGTTTCTCTATTTTCAACAGTCCCTATGGTCAACGTTAGCAGCGTGTAGCTCATGAAGGAAAACACGTGCAGTGAGCTACAATAGGTTGTTCAAAAGCTCGCTGAAAAGCTCCTAGTTTAGTAGGGCATATTCAACAAAGGGTTTTGGGATTAAGTTAGACTAGAGCGCTAAATAGAAGAGGAGCATATAAACTCCAAACATTTGTTTTAATAAAGTAAAATTTTCTTTATTCTATGTGACGCGTTTCACGAACTGCTGTTCGCTTCCTCAGACATAGATGCACAAATCATGTTGCTCATTAAATACCCTCGACGGGATTGAAAGCGAGGTTATCATAGTAAACATGGTTCATTCACAAAAAGAAAAGTTACAAAATATAAAAAATATCACATGGGCACATAATACAATTATAATATTATGATCCGATCTGCTGAAAACCCTAAAAATATATAAATACAAATACTAATAAAATTGCAATTAAATACAAGTATATGTAGGTAATACAAAAATATAAAAAAAAAAAAAAAAAAAAAAATATAAAAAAATACAAAAAAATATAAAAAAAATATAATTATAAAAAGTGGAGAGATAAAGGCTACATACTTATGCTAAGAAGGTAGAAAAAAAGGTAGAAAAAAAGGGGGGAGAAAATCTAAATGATGGCGTCCTGAACTTCATTCAAGCCATGTGGTTTGAGGGTACCCAATTTGTAGATCCAATATACCTCCCTCTTACTGAGCATCTTGGCTCGATCTATAGTATTGTAAGGGATATGTTCTATAGGTTGAATGTTAAATAAAGGTTCTCTAGAATTGTGAGCCTCCAGCATATGACGTGGTAAGCTGTACAACAGCCTACCATGTCGGATGTCATAACGATGATTTACTACCCGTCTAGACAGTTTAGTGGATGTCTTTCCTACATACTGTATATTGCATTCACAAGTTATTAGATATATCACGTAGTCACTCGCACACGTGAGGCGTTCTTTAATGGGAAAGGATTCTCCTGTGGTCGTGGAGATAAAATGGTTACTCCTAATTACCTGCTGGCAGCATTTACAAATTGCATTTCCACAGGGGTATGATCCATTATTTTTGTCATTTATATTTTTCTTTTTTATTTGCTGTGTTGCATTATGCTGTTTCAATCTAGAGGGTGCTAAAATGTTTTTTAAAGTTTTAGCCCTACGATAAATAAATTGGGGTCTTTTTGGAATGACATCTTTCAACCCTGGATCCTTCAATAAAATTTCCCAATGGTTTTCAATGATTTTCTGAACTTCAGTATATTGGCTATTGTGTGTTGTTATAAAGCCAATACCATAATCTACCTCCTTTATGATTTTATTTTTGGGGATAAGATATTGCGCCTGCGTTAATGATGCGGCTTTTTTCTGCGCACCTTCTAAAAGTTTTTTAGGGTATTTTTTCTGGATAAACTTATCCGTTAAAGTGCTTGCTTGTGCATCAAATAATTGTACCTCAGTGCAATTTTTTCTTAGTCTACGATATTGACTGAAGGGGATGTTCTTAATCCATTTTCTTTGATGATTTGAATTGAAGGCAAGGAAATTATTAGAGTCGGTTTTTTTGAAAAACGTTTTGGATGCCACATGCCCCTCTTTTACATAAAGATGGAGATCTAAGAACACAATTTCACTATTATGCACAGTAGAGGTAAAATGTATCCCCCACTGATTATTATTTAAAAACATAACAAAAGAGTTAAAAGTATCAATGGGACCATCCCAAATAAAAAGCAGATCATCAATAAATCTCTTGTAGTAAATGATATGTTTTAAAAAGGGATTATTGGGACCTTCAATAAAAAATTCCTCAAAACCCCCCATAAAAAGATTGGCCAGCGATGGGGCAACTCTCGTCCCCATCGCTGTGCCAATCTGCTGGTGGTAGTGTACCTTATCATAATTGAAAAAATTATTTTTTAAAATAAGCTCTAATCCTTTTAATAAAAATTTTTTAAAATTGTCGGAAAAAACAGGTTCTGTATCTAAAAACTTTTTTACATTCTCAAGTCCAAGATCGTGTCTAATATTCGTATATAGTGCAGTGACATCTAAGGAGGCAAAAATATAATTTTCCTCCCATTTTTTGTTAACAATGTCACTTAGGACTGAGTCTGAATCCCTCAGGAAGCTTGGGAGGCGCTCCACTAGAGGCTGTAACTGGAGGTCTATGAAGTGGGACAGGTTCGAAAGCAGGGAGTTTACCCCCGATATTATAATACAATAGGTTGTCTACACACACATCCCTCATTGCGGTCACGGGTAAAAAGATTAAACACTGACATAAATCACCCCATTTAACAAACTACACCCTTCAAGGAATTTAAAACAAGACTTAGAAAGTCAGTTAACTCTTTAGGTGTTTCACAGGAATTGAAGAAAAGTGGTGGTAAAAGTTCAAAATTAAATTTTTTTTTATTTTCAATTTTAATCCATTATTTCATGGAATTTATATGTATATGTTAACAGAAAAACACAACTCAATATAAGTTTCCCTAAATCTTCTGTTTTTAGAAATATCATATGTGGCCCTAGTATGTTATTTGACTCAACCATAGGTCTCTGAACATTTGGGACACGTAGTGCGTCTCAGAATGGAAGGCGTGCTATTTGGCTTTGGGAGTGCAGAATAAGCTGGAATGATTAGAGGGCCTCATGTTGCATTAGCAGAGCCTTCCCCCCTCCCCAAGGTCCGGAACAAAGGAAATCCCCCAAAAGTGACCCCATATTGGAAACTACACACCTCAATTAATTCATCTAGGGGAATAAGTGTGCGTTTTGACCCCACAGGCTTTTCACAGAAATTTTTAGAACCAGGTTGCGAAAATGAAAAATTACAATTTTTTCCAAAGAATTGCACTATTATTCTCAAATTTTTAATTTTCACAAAAAAGGAGGTGAAAAAGCACCCAAAAACCTGTTGCCCAATTTCTTCTGAGTAAGGCAATATCCCACATGTGGTCATAAAGTACATTTGGGACACGTGGTGAGTGTCAGAAGGGAAGGAGCAGTATTTGGCTTTGGCCGTGTAAAATAAGCTACATTGGTTGGAGGCCCTTGTGTTGCATTAGTGGAGCACCCCAAGTTCCAAAACAGAGAAAAACTCCCAAAAATGACCCCATTTAGAAAACTACACCCCTCAATGAAATCATCTAGGGGTATAGTATGCATTCTGACCCCACAGGCTTTTCAAAGAAACTTTTGGAATCAGGTTGTGAAAATTAAAAATTAAAATTTTCCAAGAAATTGCACCATTATTCTCAAAATTTTTTATTTTCACAAAAAAGGAGGCAAAAAAGCACCCCAAAACCTGTTGCCAAATTTCTTCCGAGTGTGAAAATACACCATATGTGGTCATAAAGAACATTTGGGACACGTAGTTTGTATCAGAAAGAAATGAATGCTATGGTTGGAGGGCCTCATGTTGCAGTAGCATAGCCCCCCAAAGTTCCAACACAGAGTAAATCCCTCCAAAGTGACCCATTTTTGCGTATTTACACTATGTAACTGCACAATAAGGCTATGTCTAAACAGCAGAGGTTTCCCCATCGGATTTTCGGTGGTTTTAGTATTTTGAAACCGCCGAATAGCTGACAGATAAACTTCCACATAGACTTTAATACAAAAAACGACCTGTAGTCTACACTGGTCGTTTTTTGGTTTTTTTTGTCTGCTTGTTTTGGGGTGTCGGCGGCTTTAGGAACATGTTGTAAAATTAGACAGAGTCCAGCACAAAATTTACTACTGAAGTCCATGTAAACCGCCGGATGGTTTTTGAATGTTATTTCGGCATTTTTGGACAGTTCTGCTAAAAAACTGCCCAGGTGTTTAAGTAAAGTATATGAATTTTGCATACATTAACAACTGTCCAAAAAACAGACCAAAAACCATGCCAGAAACCTCAACAAAAAACTAAAACCACTTAAAAAAAACTAATCAGAAACCCAGCTGCTTTGGATAAAAAACTGACAAAATACTCAGGTTCAAAGTGGTTTTTAGGTTTTGGTTTTTAAGAAGTTTTTTTGTCCTATGGTATGTAGAACTAGCCTAACAGCGGTACTGCCATGCCTCCTCATTATAGGGATAGCCCACATGTCACCCTAGTATTTGGCTGGCCCCTTTTATACGTTGTAGCGGAGACTTAGCAATATTGCGCTCGTCACGCCTATTTTGGTGAATTACAAAGCAAGTGCTATTCAATTGTGCATGCTGTGATGTGAACTAACATTACGAAACACCCAAAAGTGACCCATTTTATAAATATACACCCCTTAAGGAACATTAAGGTGTGTAATTAAAATTTTGACCAGGTGTTTCATAAAATTAATTCCCAGATACTATTGTGCAAAGCTAAGGAGTAAAATGCAAACTGACAATTTTCCGGATCACGGCATGTTACCACACAATAAAACCTGTGAAAGATAGAAATAAGGATAAAGTAGGGAAATAAAGAAGAATAAAGACGGAGAAATAGATATATTGCCAATATGTACCAAAAAGGTATCTATTTGGCTAATCCCTTCCAGTTTTACTAGCCTGCTAGCCCTTGCCTTGTCTTCAATGTCCACTATAGCGGACCCTTACTTTTATTAAGTTTACCCCATTTCTTACTACAGCCTTTTACATTGCCCCTTTTTTTCCCAGGGGGTTTGCCCTATTATTCAGGTACCTCTCCTTTACCCTATTCTTTGAAACTCTTACTGCACCTATTTACTCTAGTACCTCAGATCTATAGCTCTTCCTTTACAGCCGAAGTTCATTACATTCTGATATCCTATCTACTCGAATTACCCTACATCTCCTTTGTGTACTTACTAGATATGAGACTACTATTCCCTCTTCAGTATCCATGGACTTGTTCATTTGCTCTTATTAATTTTTTCCTATTATACCCTCCTTCATCCCCCTGTCTTGTATCTTTATTGTGGTTCTATTATTCCGTTTATCTCATTCGGTGGTTATTCTGCTTACTCTATTGTTCTCATAGTCTTTATTCTTTATTTATTTTTCTCCATTACCTTTTCTCTTCTCCTTTATGGATCTCCATGCAGCTTTTCCTTTCTCTTTTCTCCTCTGTTCTTCTTTCTTTTTTCTTCCTTCCTTCTCCTTATCTTATTTTTCTTATCCTTATTTACATTTGTACTTCATCTCTACTTTGCTGTACCTATTAACTCTGGTCTTCCAATCTACTGTGTCTATTTACTGGATCTATAGCGCACCTGCACTTTTTCTTTACAGATGTCACTTGACAAAGACACCAAATGCCGAAACGTCGACATAATTTGACATCAAAATCTTCTGCCATCTTTGTAATACCTATGACATTTGCTTGATCAAAATTTGTATATGTACAGTAATCTCAAATTTTGACTATTTTTGTGTTCTTTGCATTTGTACTATATGATCCTAATTAGATACAGTGAAGGAAATCATGATTTGATCCCTTGCTGATTGTGTAAGTTTGCCCAATGACAAAGACATGAACAGTCTATAATTTTAAGAGTAGGTTAATTTTAACACTAAGAGATAGAATATCAAAACCAAAATCCAGAAAATCACATTATATAGTTAGACGCCCTTAATCAACTCACCTGCATTTAAGCTGTCTTAAATAGTCACCTTTTTAAAAGACTCTTGTCCACAAACTCAATCAGTCAGACTCTAACCTCTACAACATGGGCAAAACCAAAGAGCTTTCTAAGGATGTCAGAGACAAGATCATAGACCTGCACAAAGCTGGAATGGGCTACAAAACCATAAGGAAGATGCGGGGTGAGAAGGAGACAACTGTCGGTGCAAAATCCAGAAAATACAATGTGATTTTATGGATTTAATTTTGGATATTCTATCTCTCAATGTTGAAATTAACCTACCCTAAAATTATAGACTGTTCATGTCTTTGTCATTGAGCAAACTTACACAATCAGCAAGGGATCAAATAATTATTTCCTTTACTGTACATATCTAATAAAACTTTTCCTGATGCGCATTCATTTTGGCGTGCCAGGGGCATAATTATACATTGATTGTTAGACTTTATGGTCTTTTCCACTAGAGCTCCCAATACTTTTCCCCTTTTGCTAAGGTGTGCAAAACCATTTACTATTACAGTACTCACTCAATTTTACAAATGCCTCAACCTCAGTCATCCTTTGTCTACAGGGTGGAAACTTAACCTACAGGCATTTCAGGAGTCCTATGCTGTGGCAATTGAAGCAGAAAGGACTGTGCAAAAATAGATAATAAGGAACTTGACTCGAAGACATATGTAATGAATTTACCTGACTTGGTCTCTATTGCAGGATCGGCTTTCTTGGACAACATGTTGACTATACACATGAAAGGATCTGGTTTCATGGTAATGGAGAGTATTGTGTTGTCTCTGATGCAGTGCATGCAATTAAAAAACAGGAGATGAGAAGGTTTTTAACATAACACAAGATTATGAATGTGTTTGCTAAGCATAAGCATGACTGTGCGAAAAAGGTGAAGAGGTTATTTCGGGGAGAGCCGATGTGCCCCAAAAGCAGCACCCTCTTCCAAAATACAGTGAGCCTTAGATACAGCAAACAGCAAGTCATTGTTAGAGCAGGAAATATTGCGAGAATGTGATCTATAACGAATTCCCCTTTATATCCAGTCAGGAAACCAAATGGATCATATAGATTGTGCCTGGATTATCGTGAATTGAATTCCATTACACCAGCCTGTGCATCAGATGTCAGAGAGACCCCAACCCATCTTTCACAACTAACTCGCAAAGATATTCAGCACTTCGGAAATATCTAACGGGTGCAGAAGCATCCCTGTTGCTGAAGAGTCACAATACAAACTTGCTTTCACCTGGAAAGACCATCAGTTTACATGGACTCAACTCCTACAAGGGCTGCATAACTCACCAACATTCTATTAGAGGATGGCAGCAGTATTGGCCAAACATTCTAAACCGGAAACAATTTTGCAATATGTGGATAATCTTCTTCATTCTCTGTGGCAAGCAGAACAACATTTGACTTTACTGAAAGAATTATTGGAATTGCTGGGAAAAGCTGGTTTTCTCAGTACAGGTTTCTTCACATTTTCTCTCTCTTACAGATTCAAATCCAGGGGTGGTTCTCTCCTCCCAGTAGGCATGTCTTCCTCACTGAAGACTGGTGACATCACACCCCTACCTGTTCCCGCCTTAGTCATCATCATCATTCTGTGTGAGCAGTGGGAGAGAGAGGATGCCACGGCTCTGCAGACCTCCTGCAATGGTCAGTTCTCATGCCTGCAGAGCTGTCACCTCCCTCCCAGGCTCCACAAACATCTTTGTAACCAGAACACCTGTATTGGTGTAAACAGTTATACATACAGCCCCCTATTATTACAAAAAGTAACATCTTGTCATTGTGTCTAAAAGAGTGTATTATATGTGTGTTATATGGGTGGGGGGAGTGAATTCAGCATTGCCCAGATGCTTCACATCACAGCTGTCACTGTCTCAGTTTCACACAGCTCAGGCAGGGGGAGGGGAGTAAGCACAGATAGCACAGGATAGCCAATTACAGCACAGGGGGCATATCCTGCACAGAGGAGATTGTCCCATTCAGGGGGCTCAACTAAACATCAGGCAACCAATCACAGCAAAGGGCACATGGCCTGACCCCCTGGCTGAAGTTTTAGGTGAAGAACAAACAGATTAACTAATAGCTGCTATACTAAATTGTTTAGGTAATACAAACCAACTGCAAAAGTGCTTATTTTACTGTCCCCATCATTACATATATGATCATTGTAGCGAGAAAACCCCTTTAAGGTAAATCCCAAGAAATGTCAGTTAATGTAAACTTCTGACCCGATGGTAAAACCAGCACAGAGTGGACATCATACAAAGGTTGAAAGAATGATGACATCACAAAAGAATGGACAGAGACTCATACCACTGCCTGTAATTCATAAAAGAACTGTTATACAGGCAACAGCACTAATAACACCAGACCCATAAAAGACTTTTCATTTAGAAGTAGCTGCCACAGATGAAGCCATATCAGCTGTGTTGTGCCAGGAGAAACCTGGACTATTGCACCCTATTGCCTATGAGTCCAGAGTTTTAACTCCTGTGGAAGTCAAGTACACTGCATGTGAAAGACATTTACTGATGACATTCTGAGCTCTATAGCATTTTACTTACATTACAGGACTACTTGGAGTCACAATCCACATCCCACATACTCCTTTAAATTTGTTGTTGAGGCCAGGAGAAACTATAATCTCATCACCATGATTATAACGATGGACTTTGATGTTGATGCAGAGAGATCTGGACATCACTTTCAAACAGACAACCTTGTTACCTGCCTTATTACTTTACCAAGGAGAACCACATGAATGCCCTCTACCCTCTGACCTTTCTTACCCTCCCAATCCTCTCTGATACCTCAGTGCCAAGTATAAATATTTACTGTGACAGTTCTTCCTATCATGATCAAGGTAAGGGCTATACAGGATTTGCAGCGGTGTTCCCTGATCGCAGGGCCGCCATAAAGGCAGTGCTAGGGGTACTGCTGTACAGGGCCTAGACAAAAATGTGAAACAGGAAATCAGGGTCTTCCTAGGGGCCCGTGTGGCACCTGTAGCTTACATAGAAAGAGGGGCCTGTACTGTGTAAAGGAAAGCCCAGCCCCCAAGTCACAGATCAGCACCATTACATAGAGATCTTTCCTTTACACTTACTTCTTCAGTGACTGCAGCCATGCCCTCCCTCTCTGTGTACAGCCGGATTTGAATTATGACATCATCCTGGTTGCAGAAGAAAGCCCGCAAGCAGAGAGATGGAGGGCCCGGCTACAGTCACTGAAGAAGTAAGGCTATGTCTACACAAAATATATAGTCCCATAGACTTATAATAAAAACGTCCTGTTGTCTCCACAGAACGTCTTTTTCTGCTCGTTTTATTTGCTGGTCGTTTTTTGAAACATGTTGCAAAAAACGACTGAGCAGGGCAGAAAATTTACTATTGGAGTCTATGTAAATCAGTCTATGTAAAACATTCTTAATTGTGGGGATGAGGCCTTTCTCCCACATGGCAGGGCCTCACTGCCTTTAGTAGCGATGCAGGGCACTTAACTTGAGGGGGGAAAGGCCCATCCCTGAAACTAAGAATATGGCTGAGGGACCTGGAAGGCCTGGACAGGGGGCATATATAGGAGGGCCTGGATGAAGGACTGAGGGCCTGGACAGGGAGACTGAGGGGCCTGGATGGAGGGCTGAGGAGCCGGGACAGAGGGTCTGGACAGGATGGCTGAGGGGCCGGGATGAAGGATCTGGCCAGGGAAGCTGAGGGGGCGCAACGGAGAGTCTGGGCAGGGAGGCTGAGGAGCCTGGACAGGGGGGATGGATGTAGGGCTGAGGGGCCTGGTTAGAGGGCTGATGGTCCGGGACAGGGGGATCAGGACAGGGGGGTTGAAGGACCGGGACAGAGGGTCTGAACAGGGAGGCTGAGGAGCCTGGACGGGGGGGTGGGGTGTGGTTGGGAAGGGTTGCGGGGCTTGGAGGGGGGACTGGGGGTTCTGATGGCTTTACACAGAAAGAGGGGCCCGCACTATGTGAAGGAAGATCTTTCCTTTACGCTTAGGCTAGGTCTACACAGCCTGAGAATCAAATCCTAAAAACGTTCATAAAACTGAGTTTTTTGTCCATTGCATGTCAAAAGCTACTGAAAAAACATCCATTTTTTGGCACATTTTTGTGTGTTTTTTGGCCCCTTTTTTGCAGAGATTCTCAGCAATAGATTTGCTATGTATTTCTGCAAAAAAAAAAAAAAACGTGCAAAAAACACACCAACTCTTAATGGGTAGTAGGGGATCAAATACTTATTACTCACTTCAAAATGCAAATACATTTATATAATTTATACAATGTGATTTTCTGGATTTGGATATTCTATCCAGGGCTGTGGAGTCGGAGTCGTGGAGTCCGACTCCGTGGAGTCCGACTCCGACTCCCGAAATATATTAGCTGTTCCAGTTAATTCGATGCAGTGTAAAGAGCAAGAGGAATTGGGTCCGGCCGGTGCTACTGCTCCCATCTCTTCAGCCTCATCACATGAGGAGTGTAATTGATGACATGGAGCAGGCAAAGCGCTGCCCCAGGGGAAAAGATTCTGCTCCCATGGCAAACAGATTTCAGCAAAATTTTTCACTCTGTTTCAAGAAGAAGAGTTTAACATTCATCAAAACTGACTGTGGCTGAGGCAATTCCTTATACCTGACATGTAAGAGATGTTGCCCTGTTGGGTCACCGCTTTGGCCCCAACCCAAGTTAGTGTAGAGGCCGTTCTCTAGCCTGGAAATGAGATCAGAAGGTTGTGAGGTATCTATGCAGGATCTATGAGTGATTACTATTCTCAGAGAGCAAATTCAGAGACTCCACAAATGTCCTGCACTTTTTTGCATATTTACATTTTTGGTTCTTTAAAGTCATTCATACCAATAAATATATTTACACTGACAAGCAAAATGATAACAATGTTTTGAACTTGTGACTTTCAGGTTCCATATCTCTCCATCCACTACAGCTTTGTACATGAGGCTACTGTAATTTTATATACAGTGTAGCGCCTCACTCACGCTTGGGGGTACTTGGTTCCCGGATCGCCGATTTGGTAAGCAGAATGACACAAACTTACTCCAACTCCAAGGAAGCAGTGTTAAACTGGCCTCAACCAGCTTTATTAAGGCACAACAGAAACAAACACTACAAACAAAACCCTCAGCCCGTCTGGCCACTAGCTAAACAATGTTAGCGTCCCTCTCTAATCGGTGGTCTGGACCTACTGTCCAGTTCCCACCAACACTGTACAGTCCCTGTACACTCTAGGCTGTCCTCAAGCCTCTGGGGGGCCAGAGCCTCTCTCCAGCTCCTTTGCTACTAACCACTGCAGGTAGCAGAACACGCCCCCCGATCACCTGTAGTAGGAGGCCTCTTATAGCCCTACAGGGATTGGCCCAAAACCTGGCCTGGAACGTGGGGATGGCCTCCCACCCAACGCTATGACCGTCCCGGGAAAGGCAACCCAATACTAGCCGCATAGCAGCCATACTAACAACATGTGTCAGTAACCTAGGGCTACTGACGCTGACTGGTTGCCTTCCCCCACCGAACCCAGATATTCGGTGGCACGTTTGCAGCAGGTACCCTGCTGAATTCCACCTAGTAGCAGAGACCTGTAACTGTACACGGTCCCTAGCCCACATATCCTCCCCCTTTGATAAAGACCGTAGGTCTTTTTCACCTGGTGTCATCACCCCTCCGGGATCAAAGCTCCTACTTTGGGGCAAAATCTTCCTTAATTCTTCAGGGGCAGAGACCAAATTGTCCACACCCAACTCAGTTGTGGGCTCACACCATGCACTCAACACATGTTGGGCAACCATCCGTTTACTGCCACTTACTCTAGGTGTCACAACCCATGCACGCTCTGCTACACGGATGTTACCACCTTTCACCTGCATGCTGACCTTCACAGGGTTACTAGTGAAAATCCCAATTTCAGCGCTATCATACTTACTAATCTTCCTCACACAAACGGCCTTAGCATTGCGCCCACTGGGCAGTGTCTTCCCTATTTTGGGTCTCACAAAAGAACCCTGTTTGGACCAAGCAACCACACTATCTTCATCAGAAGCTGTAATGACAGCAGACTTCTCATAGTTGCTATCCACTATGGCCGCTTGGGGTGCACCTGAGCCCAAACCTGCTACCTCTTTGTCTGCAGGACTGTGCGGAACCCCAAACCTCTCTTCAACACCAGTCCGCGGGTCCTCACTGACCATCTCATGCTCCTTAGGGTCAGCGACATTCCCTAATTTCTTGGGACCCTGAAGCTCCGCCTCTAGGTTACTAGCTGACATCTGGCCTTTCTTGGTGACCACCTCAGTGGTGATAACTTCCTTTGGACTAGGATCCACTGTGGCCCTCATAACATGCATGCTAGTAAGTGCAGGGTTCCCACTGCCAACATTACCTGGCATTTCACTAGCGCCAGAGGGCACATTCCCCTGTTCACACCTCCGTTTAGCAGCTCTGTCTAGCAGCAGACCCTCTAAAGCAACGTGTGGAGATGTTTCCTGCACATCCCCTGTAACCATCTCTAAGGGAGAATACTCAACCTCTATCAGGGACACTCCTATATCTTGGACATCATCAAGTTCGCATGAGCCAACGGCAGACCTCTTTACAAACAGGACCATAGTCATAGCAGCCTGGCTAACCTCCTTCTGGTTCTCCCACTCAAACACCAAACTGGCTGTGTTCACATTAAGTAACTCATTCACATTCTTAACACCAGTAAGTGTAGCAGACGTCTGACTGCAAATGGCACCCACTTGTAGGTCGCCACATATCACCGGACATAACACCTCTGTGATACGGCTAATACTTTCCTCCATAAGCTCTGGGAAAGTTTATCAGTTGCCTCAGAACCCAGACACCTCTTTACCCTCTGAGGATCCAAATACTCTCACCTGCCCCTCACTGGTGCCTGAGCAAACCCTCTTTTTTCCTGGATCTAGCAGTTTACCACCATCACTGCAATCCTTATTACCACTGCAGTAAAAGCTACTGGAAATACAGCAACCCTTGGAGCAAGTTACTTTAGCTGCACTACAGGTATCAGCACATGCTTTCTCTTCCATCCCTGCAGGGTCACAATATGGATTTTCATCACAGATAAACTTCTTTAATACACTGATCGGGGCTGCACACATAATCTGCCTTGGCACACATTTTTTTTTCAAACGTATTTTCATCACTCCCATTTGAATAGTCACCATCATCAGTAATCTGTAGCACTGACACATCAGTGTCCATTCCCATACTGCAACTGAGACTCTTCACAGAGTGTTTTTTCCCCTTGGTAACTAACCAGTACATTCACACTCATAGTCTCCTCATGTATGGTAGTAGAGCCCTCATACACAGCAGCAGAGCAATCACCTTCCTGGGAAGCTGTTTCTCTTTCATGCCACACACTTGCAGAGTTCCCATTAGCATATGCAAACATCTCACTGGGACCAACAGGATCAGAAAATAACTGCTGGCTATCCCTCACAGGACACACATCACCTGTGTTACTTGGGCTGCTCTCCCCTATGACCTCTAGGGGCACACTAGCGCTAATCCCTTCTGCTGCTCTGCCTGCAGCAGCCTGTTCACACATTGCATTTTCTTCACACACAGCAATGACCTCCAGGGGCAGACCTGAGCTGCTCTTCATTACTGCAATAGCTGCAGCACCTCTAGCTGCTTTCCCACACACAGCAGTAACTGGAGCTAGCTTTGTGATGCCGCTAACCTCCCCCTGCACAGACTGTGTGACATCACTACTAGATACAGAGACCATTTTCTTCTGATTAGCATTCTCAAATGGCACATTATTCCTAATACAGTTTCTAACAGAATCCCCAGTTCCCACAGGTAACGCAGCATGGGAGACACTGAGTTCATAGTTCACAGTCCTGCTGCTCTCAGCACTCTTTTCCTGCTGAGGCATCATGTCTGGGCCTCTGCTTGGTACCCCCTGTCTGTCACACAACCCATGCCTGGCAGTCCCAACACAGGTGTCATCCGCAATACACCCCACTGGAGCAGTCTTACCAGGTCCCTGATGCGTCTGCAAACCGGGTATGGCCTCTGGGAGCAGTCTGGACTTCTCCTGCTGACTGTCCATGTCAGCCATTGGTGGAGCTGCATTCACCTTGAGCTCCAGGGCTTGCAGCTGCGACCTCTCCGGCCTCCTCCCGAGAGGGCAGCCAGGAGCACATCTCTCCACTTCGTGGCATCTCCAACATGGCTCCCTCTGCTGGGCGGTGGTAGCGGGCTCCTGCAGGTGGTTGCCCGTGGCAACGGCAGCATGCAGGTCCCGCAGTAATGCAGTCTCTCCAGACGTGGACCTCTTCTTTGCTGGACGGCTAGACCTCCTGGCCACAGGACATCTGCTCCGGCACCTGTCGACCTGAAGGCATCCATTACACCAGTCAGGTTGGTTACCTTTGGCAGCCGTCTTTTCCATCTTTGGCTCTGCACCTCCAAACACCAATGCAGCTTGGTTTGCAGTGAGTCCACTTTCCTCATACCGGGGAATAGTATTGAGAAGTGCCTTTATCGCCTCTTGATCTGCTTTAAACTGTGCCTGTAGCTTCTCAGTGTCCTCTCGTTGTTTAGCCACTTGCTGGGCCCACAGTTTATTTTTCTCCTGCTGCTGGGCATTTGCCTGCACCAACTGGGCAAGCAGCTCCATCATTGCAAACAGATTTTTTCCAGTGCAGCAGCAACAGTCTCTTTACTGGGGTGCGTCCCCTATCTCTCCAGAGACCGTTTCCTTCTCCACTGAGGCAGTCTCTTCCGACAGATCCTGGCTCACGCAAGACTAGTATCCGCCATTCCTATGCAAACAGCATCACTCCTATTCAAAATGCCTTTTTTTTTTTCTCTTTTGCACCGCTTTGTGCACACATCTGTTAGTGCCAATTATGCCCTTTGCATGCCTCCACCATATGTAGCGCCTCGCTCACGCTTGGGGGTACTTGGCTCCTGGATCGTCGCTTTGGTAAGCAGAATGGCACAAACTTACTCCAACTCCAAGGAAGCAGTGTTAAACTGGCCTCAACCAGCTTTATTAAGGCACAACAGAAACAAACACTACAAACAAAACCCTCAGGCCGTCTGGCCACTAGCTAAACAAAGTTAGCGTCCCTCTCTAACCGGTGGTCTGGACCTACTTTCCAGTTTCCACCAACACTGTACCGTCCCTGTACACTCTAGGCTGTCCTCAAGCCCCTGGGGGGCAGAGCCTCTCTCCAGCTCCTTTGCTACTAACCACTGCAGGTAGCAGAACACGCCCCCCGATCACCTGTAGTAGGCAGCCTCTTATAGCCCTACAGGGATTGGCCCAAAACCTGGCCTGGAACGTGGGGACGGCCTCCCACCCAACGCTATGACCGTCCCGGGAAAGGCAACCCAATACTAGCCGCATAGCAGCCATACTAACAACATGTGTCAGTAATGTTGTCAGTAATCTAGGGTTACTGACGCTGACTGGTTGCCTTCCTCCACCGAACCCAGATATTCGGTGGCACGTTTGCAGCAGGTACCCTGCTGAATTCCACCTAGTGGCAGAAACCTGTAACTGTACACGGTCCCTAGCCCACAACAGTCATCTTACCTATCTTATACATAAATTTGACTTGGAAGTATTTAGCATCTGCTCAGTGCTGCAGATACTTTCCTGTAACTGCATTGTCACTGTTTTGCTCCTAAAAATCAAAATGTTAATTTTTATTATTTTGATAGTATTTGGGAAATCCACCTTTGGTTTTCAATACTGCCTGAATCCTTCTGGGCTCTGAATCAGATTCAAGCAGATCTTGACCAAAATCTGATCCCAGGTCTCTTCTACACGTTCCCAATGTTGGTGCAGACTGGACTTGGATACAAATACAGCTTTTCTTCAACTCTACCCACAAGTGTTCAAAAGATCAAAACATTGTTACCCTTTTGCTTATCAGTGTCTGTTCTAACTAAATAGCTTGATTATTGTATCATAAGGTGATAAACAGCTGGATGTTACCATTTTACTACAGTAAAGTTATCACTTAAACATGCACCATGTATGAGGGAGTCAGGAGTCGGAGGTTTGGGAAACTGAGGAGTCGGAGCTTTGGCTTGCCGACTCCACAGCCCTGATTCTATCTCTCAATGTTACAATTAACCTACCCTTAAAATTATAGGTTGTTCATGTCTGTCAGTGCGCAAACTTACACAATCAGCAAGGGCTCAAATAAGTATTTCTTTCACTGTACATACGTATTTACTTCTTTAGAGCCCTATATACTTACCTATCAGGGCACTAGAGGGAAATTATTACCATTTGGGACACTATGGATGGGGCATTTTTACTTGTGGGTTGGCACAGTTAGGAAGATGATAAAGTGAGGAGTCTCAGGTGTTTGTGTTGCAAATTCTGCAGGGACGAGTGGTTACTGTGAGAAGTCGTCATGGCGGTCTGGACCGGATGGAGAAGAAAAAGGAAAGTAAACGACTCATTGGACAAGACGTCAACTGTGAGTCACTAAATGCACTGTGTACATGGTTATCTACCACTATGTGGTCACTGTATTGTGGTAATACTGGTCTTGGTATAATGGTTTAAATTCAGTAACAGTATGGTGGCATCATTCAGTATTTTTATGGTATAGATATGTGGTGATGACGTTGCGGTTTTATTTGGCCTTGGTATATTGTTATTTGGTTATATTGGTCTGGGTATACTGGTTTGGTCAGTAACATTATAGTGGTGATCATGTAATGGTATTTGCTTGCCTTAGTAAAAATTCTGATCCGCACAATATAAATAAACTGTACATTGTAAAACCCAACAAGAACTAAAATTGAAAAACAATGGCACAATTGCATTTATTTTTTTTGGTCACCCCCCAACATTTTTTTTTCTTTTTCTGGGGTGTGGGGACAGGGCGTTGGAGTAGGGAAGGGGCCATGGGGTTGGCGGAGGAGGGGGGCCCAGATGCTTCAGATGTATGGGACCCTGAAATTTCTGATGGGGGCCTTGCCTGAGCGGATAGCAATGCGGTCATGCAAAGTACATTCAGCTCAATATGCAGAGTTGGCAGTCATAGCTTGTATTTTGGAAGAGTGTACTGATTTGAGTATCAATATTTACAGTGACAGTGCTCGTGTGGTAAATACATTGACCATGCTACCTTCCTATGTTACCAATGGATTCAGATCCACAGACAGCAAACCTTTAGTACATGCAGGTTTAAGTTATATTTGGAACCTGATGCAAGAAAGGAATTCCCCTTGTGCTCTGATCAAGGTTAAACGTCATTCAAAAGGTTCAGTTCATTAAGAAAGGAATAGCCTTGCTGATCAGTGTGCCAAGAAAGCAGTTAAAGAAGTAAGTTGGTGGGAGCCTCCTTAGTGTCCTGAGATTTCTGCTTTAACAAAGCAGGCATGAGCAATAACTGCATGATAAAGGTTCTTATTTCACAGAAATTTAACTCCTGAGAAAGATGCAGCATTTCAGACCAAGAAAAAAAGCTGGAAATCCAGATTGTCATATGCCAATATAGAGAAACAATGAAGAGCTTGCCCATCTTTTTTTATATTCACTCTGAGAACGTTAAAATCTATTACGTATATCATAAAATTTGATTGTGAGAGCTCTTTATCTGAAGTTCATTTGACTGTAAGATATACTGTACATATACATAAATGTGAATTATCTTAATGAGAATTATGAGAAAATATGTGTATTTTAAACCTATGCTGTATAGTTAATTGTAAATGGAGAATTATGCCAAAATGGCTACTGGTGTGAATACGGTTTCTATCATTCACGACTAATATCATCTAAGACCATCTGCATTGCTAGAGAGATACCGGTGGGCAAGGCTTCATAGAAAAATTGGTTGAACTGTAAACACTGTTTTGCCTATAACAAGGTATAAGTGTCTGGTGTTGTGTATCTCTCTCTACATATCAAAAGGAATCCAGAAAAGACGGTTTTTCCACAAAACATGGTTTTGATTGGTTGTGTAAGAGTTGTAGACAGATTGGCATTTGAATGTGTAATGCAGGTGATTACACAAAGGCTGGTTTGTTGTGTAGAGAGAGAAAACAGCCTTAACAAATTTTCAGTCAAACAATATATATCTACAAAACTGTTTACTGAAGTCGGGAGAGGCAGTATCTTCATCTCAGTATTGTTTTATGAATGGAGAGAGATCAATATGATTTAGTTGATCCCAAAAAAAGATATTAGCTTGTCCTCATGGTGGGAAAGTGAACTCTATGTCCCCAAGAATGGTACAGTGCCTTGCGAAACTATTCGGCCCCCTTGAACTTTTTAATCTTTTGCCACATTTCAGGCTTCAAACATAAAGATATAAAAATTTTAATTGTTTGGTGAAGTGGAACAAAATGTATTGGTTATTTTAAACTTTTGTAAAAAATAAAAAACAAAGTGGGGCGTGCAATATTATTCGGCTCCTTTACTTTCAGTGCAGCAAACCCAATCTAGAATTTCAGTGAGGATCTCTGAATGATCCAATGTTGTCCTAAATGACTGTTGATGATAAATATCATCCACCTGTGTGTAATCAAGTCTCCTTATAAATGCACCCACTCTGTGATAGTCTCAGGGTTCTGTTTAAAGCGCAGAGAGCATCATGAAGACCAAGGAACACACCAGGCAGGTCCGTGATATTGTTGTGGAGACGTTTAAAGCCGGATTTGGATACAAAAAGATTTTCCAAACTTTAAACATCCCAAGGAGCACTGTGCAAGCAATCATATTGAAATGGAAGGAGTATCAGACCACTGCAAGTCTACCAAGACCCAGCCATCCCTCTAAACTTTCATCTCAAACAAGGAGAAGACTGATCAGAAATGCAGCCAAGAGGCCCATGATCACTCTGGATGAACTGCAGAGATCTACAGCTGAGGTGGGAGAGTCTGTCCATAGGACAACAATCAGTCGTACACTGCACAAATCTGGCCTTTGTGGAAGAGTGGCAAGAAGAAAGCCATTTCTCAAAGATATCCATAAAAAGTGTTGTTTAAAGTTGGCCACAATGCAAAACGATATGTTTGGCGTAAAAGCAACACAGCTCATCCCCCTGAACACACCATCCCCACTGTCAAACATGGTGGTGGCAGCATCATGGTTTAGGCCTGCTTTTCTTCAGCAGGGACAGGGAAGATGGTTAAAATTGATGGGAAGATGGATGGAGCCAAATACAGGACCATTCTGGAAGAAAACCTGTTGAGGTCTGCAAAAGACCTGAGACTGGGACGAAGATTTATCTTCCAACAGGACAATGATCCCAAACATAAAGCAAAATCTACAGTGGAATGGTTCACAAATAAATGTATCCAGGTGTTAGAATGGCCAAGTCAAAGTCCAGACCTGACTCCAATCGAGAATCTGTGGAAGAGCTGAAAACTGCTGTTCACAAACGCTCTCCATCCAACCTCACTGAGCTCCAGCTGTTTTCCAAGGAAGAATGGGCAAGAATTTCAGTTTCTTGATGTGCAAAACTGATAGAGACATCCCCCAAGCGACTTGCAGCAAAAGGTGGTGCTACAAAGTATTAACTTAAGGGGACCGAATAATTTTGCACGCCCCACTTTGCAGTTTTTTTATTTTTTACAAAAGTTTAAAATATCCAATAAATTTCATTCCACTTCACAATTGTGTTCCACTTGTTAATTCTTCACCCAAAAATTAAAACTTTATATCTTTACGTTTGAAGCCTGAAATGTGGCAAAAGGTAGAAAAGTTCAAGGTGGCCGAATACTTTCGCAAGGCACTATATATATCCAGGCCTGGATGTGAAGATCCTGGAGAAGGGAAAGTCCAGAAGTTCCATGAAGGTCCTGAAGGCTTATGTCCAAAGGAAGTTCTGGTGTAGCTGAAGTACAGGAGGAACTTAGTTCAGATTCTGTTAAATATTTTCCATAATTCTCTATGTTAGGAATTATTGATTTGTTCATGGGCTATTGTTTGCTCTTTCACTTTTGTTGTTGTATGTTTCATAGGTTGTGTTTATATAGGTGTTGATATGCTATGGTTTGATTTCCCTGTTATTGATTTTATCCTTATTGTTTTTGTGACCTTTTTGTTGTGTATTATTTTCAGGGCTGTGGAGTCGGCAAGTCAAAGCCCCGACTCCGACTCCTCAATTTCCCAAACCTCCGACTCTGACTCCCGACTCCGATTACCTCATACATGGTGCATATTTAAGTGATAACCTTACTGCAGTAAAGTGCTAACATCAGGCTGTTTATCACCTTATGATACAATAATCAAGCTATTTAGGTAGAAAAGACACTGACAAGCAAAATGTTAACAATGTTTTGATCTTTTGAACACTTGTGGTTAGAGTTGAAGAAAAAGCTGTATTTGCATCCAAGTCCAGTCTACACCAACATTGGGAATGTGTAGAAGAGATCTGGGATCAGATTTTAGTCAAGATATGCTTAAATCTGATCCAGAGCCCAGAAGGATTAAGGCAGTATTGAAAACTATAAGGTGGATTTCCCAAATACTAACAAAATAATAAAAATTAACATTTTGATTTTTAGGAGCAAAAGAGTAACAATGCAGTTACAGTAAAGAATCTGCAGAACTAAGCAGATGCTAAATACTTGCAAATCAAATTTATGTATAAGATATGTAAGATGACTGTATATAAAATTACAGTAGCCTCATGTGCAAAACTGTAGTGCATGGAGAGATATGGAGCCTGAAAGTCACAAGTTCAAAACATTGTTACCATTTTGCTTGTCAGTGTAAAATATATTTATTGGATATGACTTTAGAACACAAAAAAATTGTAAATATGCAAAACATTGCAGGAACATTTGTGGAGTCTCTGAATTTGTTCTGAGAAATAATATTGCTTCCATCAGATCCTGTATAGATGACCTCACATCTGATCTCATTATTTCCAGGCTAGAGAATGGCCTCTCTACACTAACTTGGGTTGGGGGCAAAGCGGTGACCACAGGGGCAACATCTCTAACAATGTCAGGGTATAAAGGAATTGCCTCAGCCACAGTCAGTTTTGATGAATGGTTGAACTCTTCTACTTCTTTGAAAGCAGGTGAAAAGTTTTGCTGAAATCTGTTTGCCATGGGAGCAGAATCTTTGCAAAGAGCAAGAGGAATTGGGTCCAGCCAGTGCTACTGCTCGCATATCTTCAGCCTCATCACATGAGGAGTGTAATTGATGACATGGAGCAGGCAAAGCACTGCCACAGAGGAAAATATTCTGCTCCCATGGCAAACAGATTTCAGCAAAATGTTTCACCTGCTTTCAAATAAGTAGAAGAGTTCAACCATTCATCAAAACTGACTGTGGCTGAGGCATTTCCTTTATACCCTGACCTTGTTAGAGATGGCTATTATCTAGCCTGGAAATAAGCCTGGAAATAATGAGATCAGATGTGAGGTCATGTATGCAGGATCTGATGGAGGCGATACTATTTCTCAGAACAAATTCAGAGACTCCACAAATGTTCCTGCAGTGTTTTGCATATTTATAATTTTTTTGTGTTCTGAAGTCATATCCAATAAATATATTTTACACTGAGAGGCAAATGGTAACAATGTTTTGAACTTGTGAGACTTTCAGGCTCCATATCTCACCATCCACTACAGCTTTGTACATGAGGCTACTGTAATTTTACATACAGCCATATGAAAAAGTTTGGGCACCCCTATTAATCTTAATCATTTTTAGTTCTAAATATTTGGGTGTTTGCAACAGCCATTTCAATTTGATATATCTAATAACTGATGGACACAGTAATATTTCCGGATTGACATGAGGTTTATTGTACTAACAAATGGCTAAGAGACTGTACTACACAAGAAATGGCTATGAGATTGTATGACACAAGAAATGGCTATGAGATTGTACTACACAACAAATGGCTAAGAGACTGTACGACACAAGACATGGCTATGAGATTGTACGACACAAGAAATGGCTATGAGATTGTACGACACAAGAAATGGCTATGAGATTGTATGACACAAGAAATGGCTACGAGATTGTACTACACAACAAATGGCTACGAGATTGTACTACACAACAAATGGCTAAGAGACTGTACTACACAAGAAATGGCTAAGAGACTGTACTACACAAGAAATGGCTAAGAGAGTGTACTATACAAGAAATGGCTATGAGATTGTATGACACAACAAATGGCTAAGAGACTGTACGACACAAGAAATGGCTACGAGATTGTACGACACAAGAAATGGCTACGAGATTGTACTACACAACAAATGGCTACGAGATTGTACTACACAACAAATGGCTAAGAGACTGTACTACACAAGAAATGGCTAAGAGACTGTACTACACAACAAATGGCTAGAGACTGTACTACACAAGAAATGGCTATGAGTTGTATGACACAAGAAATGGCTATGAGATTGTACTACACAAGAAATGGCTACGAGATTGTACTACACAAGAAATGGCTAAGAGACTGTACGACACAAGAAATGGCTATGAGATTGTATGACACAAGAAATGGCTATGAGATTGTACGACACAAGAAATGGCTACGAGATTGTACTACACAAGAAATGGCTATGAGATTGTACAACACAACAAATGGCTACGAGATTGTACGACACAAGAAATGGCTACGAGATTGTACGACACATGAAATGGCTACGAGATTGTACTACACAACAAATGGCTAAGAGACTGTACTACACAACAAATGGCTACGAGATTGTACTACATAACAAATGGCTAAGAGACTGTACTACACAAGAAATGGCTACGAGATTGTACTACACAAGAAATGGCTATGAGATTGTACGACACAAGAAATGGCTACGAGATTGTACGACACATGAAATGGCTAAGAGACTGTACGACACAAGAAATGGCTATGAGATTGTATGACACAAGAAATGGCTATGAGATTGTACGACACAAGAAATGGCTACGAGATTGTACAACACAAGAAATGGCTACGAGATTGTACGACACAAGAAATGGCTACGAGATTGTACGACACATGAAATGGCTACGAGATTGTACTACACAAGAAATGGCTACGAGATTGTACTACACAACAAATGGCTAAGAGACTGTACTACACAACAAATGGCTATGAGATTGTACGACATAAGAAATGGCTACGAGATTGTACGACACAAGAAATGGCTACGAGATTGTACGACACAAGAAATAGCTACGAGATTGTACTACACAACAAATGGCTACGAGATTGTACTACACAACAAATGGCTAAGAGACTGTACGACACAAGAAATGGCTATGAGATTGTATGACACAAGAAATGGCTATGAGATTGTACGACACAAGAAATGGCTATGAGAGTGTACGACACAAGAAATGGCTATGAGATTGTACGACACAAGAAATGGCTACGAGATTGTACGACACAAGAAATGGCTAAGAGACTGTACGACACAAGAAATGGCTATGAGATTGTATGACACAAGAAATGGCTATGAGATTGTACGACACAAGAAATGGCTATGAGACTGTACGACACAATAAATGGCTACGAGATTGTACTACACAACAAATGGCTACAAGATTGTACTACACAACAAATGGCTAAGAGACTGTACTACACAACAAATGGCTAAGAGACTGTACGACACAACAAATGGCTACGAGATTGTACTACACAACAAATGGCTACGAGATTGTACTACACAAGAAATGGCTATGAGACTGTACGACACAATAAATGGCTACGAGATTGTACTACACAAGAAATGGCTACGAGATTGTACTACACAAGAAATGGCTACGAGATTGTACGACACAAGAAATGGCTACGAGATTGTACTACACAACAAATGGCTACGAGATTGTACTACACAACAAATGGCTACGAGATTGTACTATACAAGAAATGGCTACGAGATTGTACTACTAAACAAATTGCTAAGAGATTGTACTACACAACAAATGTCTATGAGATTGTACGACACAAGAAATGGCTACGAGATTGTACTACACAAGAAATGGCTACGAGATTGTACGACACAAGAAATGACTATGAGATTGTACTACACAACAAATGGCTAAGAAACTGTACTACACAAGAAATGGCTACGAGAATGTACGACACAACAAATGGCGACGAGATTGTACGACACAAGAAATGACTATGAGATTGTACTACACAAGAAATGGCTACGAGATTGTACTACACAAGAAATGGCTACGAGATTGTACTACACAAGAAATGGCTACGAGATTGTACTACACAGCAAACGGCTACAAGATTCTTCTAGACAACAAATGGCTAGAAGGTTGTACTACACAACAAATGGCTACAATTGTACTACACAACAAATGGCTAGAAGGTTGTACTACACAACAAATGGCTACAATTGTACTACACAACAAATGGCTAGAAGATATTATTCTTTAATTTTAAAAATATTTCTTACAGATTGTACTACCCAGCAAATTGCTAGAAGATTATACTACCCAATAAATGGCTATTAGATTGTACTACACAACAAATGGCTAGAAGGTGATACTAATAATAACTTTTATTTATATAGCGCCAATATATTCCGCAGCACTTTACAACTCATAGGGTATAGGTACAGACAAAAAGACAGACATTATACAGTGAAAAGCTACTTACAGATGAGACACAAGGTGTGAGGGCTCTGCTCACAAGAGCTTGTAATCTATTAGGGTGTATGGGTGAGACAAAGGGTAAGAATTGCTAGGTTTACAATGGTCCAGCCATGTCACATAAATATGGGATGGTTTATACAGAATTCGGATGGACTTGCCACCCAGACAGTACATCTATGTACAGATAAGTGCTGAAGTGTAGGAAGTGACAGAAATGTGTGTGCTAGAGAGTAGGGTGTTAGCAATTAGGGGATCTTGATATGCCAGACTGGCAAGATGTATTCTCAGGGCACTCTTAAAACTATGAGAGTTATGAGTGTGCCTGACTGCCCGCGGTAGCATGTTCCAGAGAACTGGCGCCACATCTTGGAGACGGGCATGGGAGGTTCAGATAACTGAGGCATGTAGTATAAGATCATCAGCAGAGCGGAGACATCGGGTAGAGTGGTAGAGAAAGATGAGGGAGGAGATGTAGGAGGATGCAGCGCTGTGGAGAACTTTGTGGGTGAGAGTGATTAGTTTATGTTGTATCCTGAATGGGCAACCAGTGCAGTGACTGACACAGGGTAGAGGCATCAGTATAGCATCTGGAAAGAAAGATGAGCCTGGCTGCTGCATTCAGGACAGATTGGAGAGGGGAGAGTTTACAGAGAGGGAGACTAATAAGCAGGGAGTTACAGTAGTCAAGAAGAGAAAGAATAAGAGCAACAATGAGAGTTTGAGTTGTTTCCACAGTGAGAAAAGGATGGATTCTGGAGATGTTCTTGAGTTGCAGGTGACAGGAGCGTGCAAGGGATTGGATATATGGGGTGAAGGACAGATAAGAATCTAGTATAACCCCAAGACAGCGGGCCTGCTGCCCAGGAGTTATGGTTGTGCCACACAATGAAACAGAAATAGCAGGGTGAGGTCGGTTAGAGAGTTTAAAATAGGGAGGACATAGTTACATAGTTTATTAGGCCGAAAAAAAAACATACGTCCATCCAGTTCAGCCTATTTTGCTAAAGTGTTGATCCAGAGGAAGGCAAAAACCCCCATCAGGTAGAAACCAATTGTCCTCATTTTAGGTTAAAAAATCCTACCCGACTCCAATCTGGCAATCAGAATAAATCCCTGGATCAACGACCACTCTCCAGAATCCTAGTCACTATAACTTATTATATTATTACGCTCCAGAGAGTTCCACAGTCTTACTGTTCTAACAGTAAAGAACCCCTTTCAATGTTTATGCAGAAACTTTCTTTCCTCAAGACGTAGAGGATTCCCCCTTGTTCTTGATACAGTCCTGGGTATAAATAAATCTTTAGCGAGATCTCTATGTTGACCCTTAAAGGGGTTTTGCCACGATGTAATGTTGACGTGGGATCCTCCAAAATGGGTATTTAATCACTTTTCTAAATATATGTGATTAAAAAAAGTGAACCTGAGAGAGCTACAGGCTGCCTTACCTGCCCTTAGTTACTTCAAAGCTTCTATTAGATACGACCTGACAAGAGCTGCTGGCCGGGCTTGCGCAGAGAAAGCTTCTTATCTGATAAGACTGAGCTGCAGAAGCTTTCAAGGCACCGGAAATATGTTGTTTTTTGAATACAGAATCCACTAGTTGTAGTGTGATTATCTGAGTAGATCCCTGATTTATCTGATGACAGAGAACATGAAGAAGCTTTCAAGCTGCTGTGGAGAAAGCTGTCGTCTTTTGTATACAGAATCCACAAGTTGTAGTTTGATTATTTGAGTGAGCATTACACATGATCCCTTATGCAGCTCTGTGCTCTGGCTGTGTGTGTCTCTCTCTCAGCTCCGTGGCTTGTTTACATTTGCTTCTTAGCAGATAAGGCACGTCCTGGCAAAACCCCTTTAATATATTTAAACATATTTATAATGCCACCCCAAAGCTGTCTTTTCTCTGAACTAAATAACCCTAATCTTGCTAATCTTTCTGGGTATTGCAGTCCACCCAATCCTTTTATTATTCTTGTTGCCTGCCTTTATACCTGTTCAAGCTCTACAATGTCTTTCCTGTGCACTGGTGCCCAAAACTGTACACAATATTCCATGTGTGGACTAATCAGTGACTTGTATAATGGGAGAACAATTTTCCCATCATGTGCATCTATGCCCCTTTTAATACAACCCATGATCCTATTTGCCTGACACAGGCTGCTACAGTTAAGTTTACTGTCCATCAGGATTCCCAAATCCTTCTCTATGTCACTTTTACCCAGCGTTTTTCCATTTAACATGTAGTCATGTAATGGATTTTTCCTCCCCATGTGCATAACCTTGCATTTATCTGTGTTAAACCTCATCAGCCATTTCTCTGCCCAGGCCTCCAACTTATCCAGGTCTCTTTGTAAAAACATATTATCCTCTATTGTGTTGATTACTTTACAGAGCTTTGTATCATCTGCAAAGATCGATATTCTACTGTGCAATCCATGACATCAGAGACATCGGACAGTCACTGGTGTTTTGTAGGAGAGCAGGAGTGATGTCATGGGAAGAGGTGTAATCAGCATAGAGATGGCACTGAAAGCCAAGTCTGCTGATGGTTTGTCCACTTTGGACTGTGTAGATTGAAAAGAGGAGAGGAAAAAAAAATCGATCCCTGTGGAACCCCAACAGCAAGAGGGAGAGGAAGTAGAACCTGCAAATAAGACACTGAAAAAGCGGTCAGAGAAGGATAAGAACCAAGCGAGAGCGGTGTCCTGGAGGCCAATGGGGCTGAGCATGCTGAGAAGTTGGTGATCAACAGTGTCAAATGCTGCAGAGCGATCCAGAAGAAGCAACAACGAGTAGTTGTCCTGAGATTTAGCTGTGAGGAGGTCATTTGAGGTCACAAAAAATGGCTAAAGACTGTACTACATTTTGTACTAGAAGATTGTATTACACAGCAAATGGCTAGAAGATATTATTCTTTCCTATTGATAATCAAATATTTATTACAGATTGTACTACCCAGCAAATGGCTATGAGCTTGCACTACACAACAAATGGCTAGAAGGTTTACTACAGAACAAATGGCTAGAAGATATTAATCTTCAATAATAATCAATATTTCTTATAGATTATACTACCCAATAATGGCTAAAGATTGTACTATATTTTGTATTAGAAGATTGTATTACACAGCAAATGGCTAGAAGATATTAATTCTTTCTTCTATGTCTATAACACTATTTATTAAAGATTGTGCTACCCAGCATAATGGCTATGAGCTTGCACTACACGAACATATGGCTAGAAAGGTGTACTACAGAACAAATGCTAGAAGATATTAAATTCTTCAATAATAATCAATATTTCTTATAGACTATACTACCCAATAATGGCTAAAGATTGTACTATATTTTGTATTAGAAGATCATGCTACACAACAAATGGCTACGAGATTATACTACCCAGTAAATGGCTAAATCTTGTACTACATGTTCTACTAGAAGCTTGTACTGACTCTGAGAAGACTTGGAGGCCCCTGGGGGAATGTATTGACTTTGGAGACCTGAGTGTGTGAATGTTTGTGTCACTACCTCGAACGCAGTGACGCGCTGCCTGGAAGGAAGGCATCCATCAGCCAAACGTTACGGACCCCTGTCTAGACCACATGGCTTCTGTCTGGACGGACGCACATGGCCTACTGCGGCGGAGCAGTGGGCGGTCCAGGCCTATAGGGAATCTGAAACCTACTACGTATAGACCGTGATGCTAAGAACAGGTTGGCGCGGAGGGTTAGACGACGCCTCGCTTCCCTGTGAATTGTCCGTCCCCACCCACCAGTGACATCGGCAGGACACGCACACGCCCCCCCAAGCCTTTAATCTGCTCTGATAGTATAAATATAGGAGCGGGGGAGGGGGAGTTGTCCTTTCCTGCACGGATTCGGTAAGTATTGGGCGCACGGGCCGGCGGCTGAGCCCATCTGATCTACGAGCTATCATGGCAGAGAGGGGATTGTTGTGTGGGAGAGCTCCGAGCCGCTCTTGATACCTGGCGCCGTGTACAGCGCCAGGTGGGTGCTGCTTCGGAGCGGCATGTGTGGGGCTAGCGCCTCGGAGACGGGTGGAGGCTCCTGGTCGTTCTGGGGAGCCCGTGTGCAGGACATGGAGAGCATGAAGCTTAGGCGCGGAAGATGAATGAGTGTGCAGAGCGTGCTGTGGATTAGTGCCGAGCACACGCCTTCAAACTTGACGACGTGATTGTGAGCGGAGGTAATAATGCGCGGCTCATGGCTGACCCCGAGCCTCACAAGGCTGTCGGGATGACGCCTTGTATCAAGCCCGATGGACTAGGTATCTGCTAGGTGCACACGGAAGGCTCTGCCGCCCTAGCTGCGCTAACACCGGCTTCAGGGAGTGCTATGTCCAAAGGTCAGGCCGATTGTCCTAGCTATAAGCAGCAGGGGGTCTGACCTTTGAGAACAAAAGGCTTTAGCTCTCTGCCGACCACAGTGCAGGGGCTGCCGGTAACCCTAGGGTGCGTGCACACTGCGTGTTGGATCCGTTTTTAGATGCGTGTTTGGATCCATGTTTGCTCCCTAAACAGACCCAAACCTGCATCTAAGGGTGTGTTCACACAGCGTCGTGCCTCCATATGAACATCCGCTCTTCAGATGAGTCTCTGGGTCCATCAGAACGGACCCAGAGACGCATCGAACAATTAGCAGTGACTTTATCACTGCCGGCTATGACAGACACGCAGCGGCGTTCACATGAGATCGCTGCTGTGTGTTTGCATCGCGCCTGTCGGGTCCGTCTTGTGGATGCGATCAAAGAAATGACATGAAATTCTTGGATCGCATCTGCAAGATGGACCCGACAGGCGCAGTGCAAACACGCAGCGGTGATCTCTCATGTGAATGCCGCTGTGTGTCTGTCATTGCCGGCAGTGAAAAACTGGTAATTGTTGAAACGTCTCTGGGTCCGTTCTGATGGACTCAGAGATGCATCAGAAAAGCGGATGTTCATACCCTAACAATGTGCAGTGTGATTTACATTGCTTTCAGTGTGAAACACAAATCAGAGTTCAGACGAGTAATTGCCGCTGCATGTTTACTTGCGTCTTTCGGATCCATTCGAAGAACAGACATGTCAATTCTTGATCCGTTCGACGCAACAGACACCCTAATTAAAATTGTAGGGTGCAATCCTGCTGCGGCCAAAACGCATTCAAACACGCACTTGTGTGTTGGCTGTATTTTGGATTAGTTTTTCAGATCGAAAACATCCAAGAACGTGTGAATGTGGCGTGTGAACATACCCTTCGAGCATGTCCACACGACATATGTAACTTGTCGGTCAGATTCTAAGAATCTGGCCAGGATTTTATTGACTTTTGATGGTTTTGGCGTAAGGTTCTGTCCACAGTTTGTGGATTCACCCGTGCCCCATAACCATTGAATTGCGCATCTTCTACCGAAAACGGGACGGAAGATTGTACATGCTCCAAGTTTGGATGGTTTCTTGTTGGTTCTTCAGGTGGTTTTCAAATCCGCAAACAGTCTGAAAATCTGACCTAGAAACCATTCTGTGTGGACAGACCCTTACCCTTTTAGGAGCTATCTTTTCTATTCTATTAGTGGACATTCACATGACAAAATTAGAGCCTGGATACTACAGTTGAAATATGCCTCGCTGATGTGATTTTAATGAGTTTGACTAAAGTACATGCCGATTGCTGTGGATTTAGCTGCGTTCTTTGGATTTGGTCATTCAGTTCATGCTTATTGGTTCTGATCTGTGTTAAAACCCACATGCAATACATATACAAATGTTTTGGTTGCTTATTGCATGAGGTTTTTAGCATAACTCCCAACTTTTAGACTGGGTCTATACCGCAAATGTCAATGCAGTCCACTTACAGGGCCTTGGTTTTTGGTGCAGTTTTGCACAAAAGCCGCAGTCGGTTTTTGGCTTTGCCTTCAGCCCCATACAGTTGAATGTACGGGCTGTTGCATATTTGCATATTTCCCCAGATCTTAAACGGGACGGTAAAAATCCATTAGCACGTCTATGAAGCACAGGCACCGGCAGAATTTCACCGGATTCAAAATACTGAATCTGCCGAAAAGCAGGCGGTATCTGTGCTGTTGACCTACCCTAGAGATTGCAAAGAGGGACACATCAGACCACGCCCAAACACTACATCACATCGGGCCAAGTCTCTGACCACACCCAAATTACAACATGCAGGACATGCCTCTAGAAAGGCCCCACCTAACAATCATGTCCCTCCCCCTCCAGCACAACAGCAGCATTACTGGGGTCTGTAAATAGGTATTTATATAAAGTTTAATGTATATACTTAAACCCATAGAAAGAGCTGCAAGACAAAGTTCTATGAATGATACCTCTTTATAATGGCCATACATTCACCACATAATACTGCTATACGGGGAGCAAATAACACTGTACTAACCAAACCTGGTATTTTCAATGAAACCACTATACAAAGATCAAATACCACCAAACTTTTACCACATATCACATAATGACTGAATAGTACCGCCACATCACAACTACATGTCGCCACCACATAATGACTGAATAATACCACTACACCGGGGCTGTCCAACTGCGGCCCTCCAGCTGTTGGGAAGCTACAACTCCCATCATGCATTTGTATAATCTATAACAGTGGGCATGATAGGAGTTGTAGTTTCCCAACAGCTGGAGGGCCGCAGTTTGACACCCGTGTGCTACACCATGAACAAATATCACCAGCACATGGTTACCAAATACCTCCATATCATGACCAGATATCACCACATAGTGACTGGATAATACCGCTACACAATGAACAAATACCACCAGCACATATTGATCAAATAACTCCACATCAGGAACACATATTGACTGAATAATACTACCATACTTTTCATGAATATGAACCATTGCGCGATTGCAAATATTCCTGAAATACAGTGACCATATGGGGGTTGATACCATTGTTGGTGCTGGTGTTGGAGGTGGCTGTCTGATGCCTCTTCATGACTATCGCTCAGGCTTGGTGTAAGCCAGCTGTGTTTTTTGTCACCACAAGGCTGACACTTAACTCATGTCAATATTGCAACAGTACCCAATGCACCAGGTTTAATGGGAAAAGCAAGGTAATCGTTAGAAGAGGACCATCTAATGTGATGTTCTGTTTCTGGGGTGGTTGCAGACTGGTATTTTTAAGGCGGTAAAGGACTATTTTTGGAGCTTCAGCCTTCAGCTGTCTGTTTTACCTTGGCTGGTTAAAAATGGGGGGAACTCGTGTCGTTTTGTTTTCATCCTTGATTAAATATCCAGCCAAGACAGCTGTTGCCTGATACTATCAGAATGGGACGATCCATACTGGTCCCTTCCCTTTCTAAAAATACCAGCCCACAGCTGATCCAGAAGCAGACAATCAGAGGCTCCTCTTCTGATGGTTACCTGGCTCTTCCCAGTACTCCTGGTGTATAGGCCACTTGGGTAATAGTGAGAGGATGTTAGGGTCAGCCTTGCTGTGTCAAAACACCGCTGGCTGATGCCAAGCCCGAGTGATGGCAGATGCCTCTACTATCACTGGAATAAAAAAAAAAAAATTTTTAGAACACACAGAAAAATGTTGTTTAAACACTCGCAGATACCAGACCTTGGTAACCATTTAATTAAAGACATAGATGCAATCCGTCATAGTCCAAAAGGGAAAACTATTTAAAACAAAACTACAAATGTGGCATCACCCAGCTTTCCAGGACTATGAATAGCCTATTTAGTGTCTGGGGAAAGCAGGCAGATATCCCCCACAGCAGACACTCAGGAAAGCAGATTGGCACCCATTCCCCACAGTCACACCTAGCTTTTCTGGATTCTTGCTGTGAAGGAATGTCACCCAGCTTTCCCAGATGCTGAATAACCTAAACTGGATGACATCCCCCACAGCAGGCTTCCAGAAAAACTGTGTGGGACACCGCTCCCCAATCGAACGGTTGGGAGGTATGCGATTGACATGTATGGTAAATTTGTATGCTTTTTCTGCATAGAATACGACCAAAGAATGAGCTTAAGTTTCTTTTGACTGAACATTGGTTCTGAAAGCTGCACGTTGAAAATACGCGTTGTGTGAGTTACAAGGCATATGTTCTATTGAGGTCAATAAGAAAACTATTCCTCGTTTTCAACAAGGATTTTGAGGTGAAGTCCAAATAGAAATCCTCGTCGTGTGAACATATCCTGAAGGGGACGTTCATGTGACTGAAATGCAAGTGTTGAATCCACAAGATTCTGCTGTTGAAATCCATTTTAACGCATATTTTTTTTTACTATGTACATGGTAATTGCTTGAGGATTTTAGCCATCCCATTGACACAAATAGTTTTGGCGTAGAATACGACCAAAAAATTAGCATGTTCAAAAGTTTTTTATTTTTTTTAAAAACCATTCGCCAAAAATGTCATAACTATGTGTATTTTCTACTCGGGTCGATGGACTGCTGAATCTGCCTAAAAATCCTTTGTGTGTGAACATACTCGTTAAACTTTTAGAAGTCATCACTGAACACAGGAGGAGTAGTAGATTCTTGTAGAAGTTGTTGACCATGTCTGATAGGCTTAACTCGAAACTTCTATTAGGCTATGTTCACACGACTTAAAATTGGACGTATTTCAGTCCGTATTTCTGTCCGTAATTACACGCCGGAGTGCGCAAATTACGGCTGAAATACGTCCTAGTCATTGCGGTAATCCATAGTTCTCATAGAGAACTATGGATTTACGTCTCCTCTCCCTGCTCGGCGAATACGCAGAGGGGGAGATAAGTGACGTGAATTACCAGCAGCGTATACGTGCCGCTGGTAATGAGTGTCTATGGGCCGGCGAGGTGCCAGCTCCCTCTTCTGCCCCGCCCCCGTCCACACGGCGTAATTGCGGGGCGTAATTACGCCCTGCAAATACACTGTGTGAACTTAGCCTAAGTGTCTATGGGAGTCCCGACCACCTTTCCACTCAGAATTGAGGTTTCAGGGTTCATTTAGGTGGTAGGTGCAGGTCCCAGAGGTGAGACCCGAACCAATCAGACATTGATAGCTTATCATTAGGATATGCCATCAATGTCTGTCATGAGACCACCCCTTTAAACATCTGGCTTTGCAACTTAACTTTCAACAAATTAAAGGGGGTTTCTCGCTGCAAATATCATATCTATAATGATGGACAGTAAAAATAAGCACTTTTGCAATTGGTTTGCATTACCCAAATCATTTAGTACAGCAGCTATGAGCAAATCTAAGGGCATGTCCCCACTGCACGGGTTTTTGGCCGTTTTTTCAGGCGGTTTGTGGTTTTGCAGACCCCCTGAAAAACCATCTGAAAATGAGCGGAACAGGGCTCTATGGAAAACCCGTGCATCAGTCCCCACTGCTCGTATTGTACGCGCGGGGAGTTAAGTGACATGTCATTTATTCGCGGCAATTACGCGTCGCGAGTGATGCTTGTCCATGGGGCCGGCGAGCTGCCGGCCCCCCTGTACCACATGAATATACGCTGATCAGTGTGAGCTCCCGAAACGGTGTACTGTACGTGCCGCAGTACACCATGTGAACATACCCTAAGGTGTAGTGCACAAAGCTATAGAGCTCTAAACATTTAAACTTGTCACCTACCTAGATATACAAAGCTCCTGTGCTAGAGATAAGACTTAGCATGGTAGGATGGCAGCTTGGATCAATCAGATAAGACTGGGCAGGGAAAGGTGATTGGTAAGGCCTATTCCACACAGCACACATTTTTGGTCGGATTTTAAGACTATTCAGTATTTAGAATCTGCAAAAATCAGACCACACTAGAAAATTCGAGCTGTAGTCTATACCGCAGATTTTATATTGTCGAATTTCAAAACCCCCAGTTTAAAAAAAAAAAAAAAAAAACCTTAGAACATGTTCTCTAATCCAAGGCATTGCGGCAGATTCTAGTATCATTCAATGTTAAAGGGATGGCCAAAAAACGACTGCAAAATCCGTGAAAAAAAACCACAGTAAATAATTGTAAAATACCATCACGTTCTATAAAAGAATTCAAAACTATTTTACAATTGCTGTGTAGACATAGCCTGACAAGGAGAAAACTGAGAGCTCAGAGGAAAAATCTACCTCTTCAGAACAAAGCAAAATCAAAACAGCAAACTATTTTGTAATTGTCTTCATTTACCCTTTGCACCATTCTCAAACTAATCCTTGTGGTGAGAAAACCAGCTGTAGCAATATTTAGTGGTACGTGGGTGCTGCAACCTGTGCTGGCTGAGGTTTTCTTCAGCCTGTGTGGAGAGGAGAAAGGGACATGCTGGCAGGGGGAGGAATACCTAGACTCCTCTCTGTCCCTATTCAGTTGGACTGGGGTGATCGCTCTGGTTTTGCATTCTGTTTTTATCAGGTGAAACAAGTGTCACCTACTTCATTTGTAAAACCATGTGGCCAGTAACCACATTGCATCATTTTGCTACACGCAAACTGCCTGGATTGCACACTACGGTATATTAGAGGTTCTGGGGACGGGGAGAAGAAAACCAAGTTGATAAACTGCATGTCATTTTTTTTAAAATTCCTAAATGGCTTTAATTAGAAAAGTCTGTTAGTTTTGTGTAGGAAATAATCATAAGGGAAGAAAATGGCTGCCGGACTCCTTCCTCAGCAGAAACCTGTCCTGCAGAAAGTAGGACAGGCTCTGTTACTTCTTGGTTAGGCTGTATGACATAACTGAGCTGAACTGACAGATTTATGGTATAAGGGAATAGAAGCAGACTGAGGGTTACACACACACACGTGTATGTATGTGCGTATATCATACTTGGCAGGGGGTCCTGCTAATGGGGGTCCCCCCCGCCACCCCAGCAGAGTTGGCGAGCCGCCCGCCGCCAGCAGGCAGCGGGGGTTTTTTAACGGACCCCGGCGCCAGAGTACCGCGAGTGCACTACTCTGGCGCCGCCAGGCTGCTCCTACAGGCGGGTGAAGCGGCCGCTCACCTGCCCAGCGAGTTTCACTGACTTGTGTGGCCGCACAGTCAGCAACTGCACGCTCCGTGCAGCTGCCATACAGGGAGAAAGCAGGAGGGAGGGATCATTCCCCTCCTCCCTTCTCCCCCTGTATGTACAGCGCCGGTGTGCGCTGTACATACAGAGAAGCGTCGCAGGGGGGAGTAACGCGTGGCTGTACTCGCTCCCCCTGCGACGCTGGTCCCGGGCGGCTGGGCGGTGTCCGGAGCTGGCCATGCTGCAGGGAGCCTGGTGAGGTAAGTGGCTTTTATTTTATTTTTATTAGCTATAGGGGGGCAACTACCTGACAACAGAGGGGGCATCTACCTGGCTTTTTTCCAAAGCCGTTATGCAGTTAGGTGGAGTGGGTGTGAATTTTTTTAAGCGGCGTGGCACACCAACAAGATGCGTGCCGCCCTCTTCAATCTCCTGCTTTTCCACTTTCAAAAGTTGGCAACAACGGCATATATATGTGTGATATAGATATCTATAGAGATAGAGAGATATATTATATATATATAATATATATATTTTTATATATATATTATTATATTATATTATAAATATATTATATATAAAATTTGGTTGCTATGTTATGGAATCTATAGCTCAGCTGGGAGGAAGCGGCTGTTGTGGGAGATGTAGTTCTCACACAGTGTGCCTAGTAACTGTAGCTCCACCCAGTGAGGGGAGAGATCCAACATGGTAATATTATGTGATATAACAGTGTTTGTATGTAGTTCAAACACTGGATTGGGACAGGTAGTTAGTGCTTATCTTTAGTATTACTGCATTGTTTAGGTTTCTCACAAAACCCCTCTAATGGCACCTTTGGTGTGTGATCTTTAATGCTAAGTGTACCCCTGTGATGCAGGAGGGGAGGAGTTGTGGTGGCAGCCCGCGGGCCCCATTGCTTGCGGCGCGTAAGCGCCGTGGATAAATGACATGTCCATGATCTCCCCGTGCCTACAATACGATTTGTATTGTATACGCGGGGAGAGGAGACGTAATCCATAGTTCTGAGAACTGTGGATTACCGCAATGATTGGGGCGTATTTCGCCCGTATTAGAGCGCAGTATTCTCTCAATACGTGGCGAAATGTGTCCCAAAATAAGCAGTGTGAAGCACGGGGGGGCTGTCCCCATTTGCTTTCGTTATCAGCGGCATGTAAGCGCTGAGAAGTGGTGACTGTCACTTCTCTCCCCGGCGTACAATAAAAGTGTATTGTATGCCTGGGGAGGTGGACGGAGTTCATACTTCTGAGAGCTATGAATTGCCATGATGGCAGGGTACATTTTGGTCATATTGAAGTGCAAATATGTGGCGAAATGTGCCCCGCAATTATGCACTGTGAACAAACCCTAATGGTGAAACTTGAGGTCAAGAGTAGTTTGGAATATATTCTAATCGCTTTACGCCCATATACTGTTTTTTTGTTTGTTTGTTTTTTTCAAAAGTCTAGTATGTCCTGCAAAAAAGTGTGCAAATATCCTTTTTTTTTTTTTTTTTTTTTTTGGTGTATGTATTAAAGTCAATGAACAATGTATGCAAACATTATGGGATACATTTGCATGCATTTAACGTATGTGCTATTCAAATTGCAAAACTTTATTGACTAAGAATGTATACCTTTAGTCAAGTCTGTTCTAATTAAAAAAGGATACAAACATAAACGTATTCCTATATGGTAGATGGAAAAATGTAAAAAAAATCCAAAAAATTTGTTTCCCTTTTTTTAGCCATACGTTAAGAAAAAAAACAAACTTGTACTGTATGCTACAGAACATCATGTGAACCAAACTTTAGTCGTGTGTATGCAGCCTTAGGGTATGTTTACACGGCTTATTTGTGCGCGTAATTGCATGCGTATTTTGCCACGTATTACATGGTGCAGTTACAGTAATTCATAGCTCGAATAGAGAGCTATGGATTACAAGTCTCTCCGCGCATACAATACGATCATATTGTATGTGCGGAGGGGGAATTGGCTTTTAATAATAATTTCAAAAACCATTCTATAGCGCCCAATAATTGAAAACTTTAAAAATCAAGGTTTTCATTTCCTTTACCCCTTAAAAAGTATTTCACTGGACACAGGTGTGAGGCCCTTTGTGCTGAGAGCTTTCCCCAATTATCTATTTTAAAGGTTTTTGGGGGGTTTGAAATGGTATATTTGCTGCAGAATTCCACTAAGAAAATCTGTCGCATAGTGCAGTGTAATAAAAGTGAATGGAAATATATGAAATCGTAGTAGATTTGAAAATGCTTTGTCCTATCTTTTGCAGATCTTTGTGGAGTGTCTCCAACCTTTCTCCAGGTATCGTGCCCTTTTCTGTAAAATTTTAGACTTTTCATGTCGCCTTCAATAACAATGTTTGTCGTCTTTGTGGTCTGATAATATACTTTTTATTTTGGGTTATTTTTGTGTCCAAGCCCAAATGCACACTATCTGGTGCAGCACTAAAACGTGCTGGTCAATCTACGTGTAGTAAGCTTGTATTGCTCATGTTATGCTCCAAATCATTGTGTTAAGTTTGTGTACACTACTTTTGAAAAGTTAGTTTTACCTTAACAAGGTGTTCTGAGAGTTGTATAACTTGTTTGTCAGGGCATGATGAAGAAAAGGAACATACTTTGCTCCCGGACTCATCTGTTCAGTTGTCCAGGTAAAGGAAGTAAACCATTCATCGTTCATGTGACAAGTGCAGCCAATCACAGGCCACAACGGTCACATGGATGTCGTTGTGACCTTTCATTGACTGTACCTTTCACGTGACCAATGAACGGGTCACTGCTACTACCAGGTTGAATGCGACAGTAGCTGCAGCTGAATGGGAGAGTCTGGGAGGGGAGTATAAACCTTTTCTATTTTTACTCATGCCCCAACAGACAAACTAGCTTTTACAACTCTTGAAATACCCTTTTAACTATACAATTCTGCTAACCTACATTATTCAGGTTTCCACCACTTGCTATTCGGATAATTATTTACTTTTGTCTACAAAACCCCTTTAGAGATTACCAAATACATAGCTTTTCTGATTTTGCTTTGTTGATTTTTAACTACTGCTTCTGTAGACAAACTTCCCTAGGTTACAGACCACTGCTCTTTGCTTCAGCAGCTTTGACTATGGGGACGTCACTTCTTGCTGGTTCTTATCCGTAAGGGGCCATTCACACGGCTGATTTGGGCACTGATTTCAGCCGTACTGTGCACCTTATTTGCGCTGCAGTACGCTTAAAAAATTTGTCCCTGTCATTACGGTAATCCACAGTTCTCATAGAGAAACTATGGATTCCGTTTTCCGTGTACGCGCCGTGAATAATGCCGGTCTATGGGACCGGCGAGCTGCCGGACCCCCGTCCTGCCCCCGCTGCACGGCAGCCGGCATAATTGCGGGGCGATATCCGTCCCGCAATTACATCGGCAATAAGCAGTGTGTGAACTGTGCCTAAAGCAGCTCATTTGTTACTGACCAGCTTTAACACTATAGAGCTCTGTAGCTTTCTGTACTACAATTTACAAACCTCCAGCACTCTCACTGTAATAGGCTCTGCTAGGAATAGCAGCAATGATTTGCCAGTTGCTGCTGTAGAACTACCCACAGGCTAAACAGGAATTGCAAACCTAGAGCGGGCTCTGTGAAACAGCATGGTGAGAACACCACTTTAGTGAGAAGCATATTCCAATGATGCTACATGGGGTGTCTTTTCTTTCAGAAAGTGTCCTTGTAAATTGTGGTAGAAATTCAAGGGACAATTTCCATTCTGTCACATTTCACGGTTTTAAAAACCCAAATTTGCCTAGTCTATTGGGGCTAATCTGCATTCCTAACACATTTTTTGCACTGAACATGTGTGGTAAGTGCATAGGGGATTGATCTGTACTCTGATTTGCTCAGTGTCACTGCAGGTGTATGTAACTTCAAAGAGCTCTTTAGTTACTAGGTATTTCCACTAGCATGAAGTGCTATAGATTTTAGGAGCTCAAACCAGGAGGTTTTTTTTTGTATTTTATTGGCCTGGAAAGAACCACCTCTGTAGATTTTTGGAGATGGCAGAGAAGTTATCACATCTGTGACCAAAGCCTTGCTTGCTGGGTTGTATTTTCTTTATCTGATACTGAGCTAATGTCATAAATAGCAACATGTTGGAAGCTTTTGGAGTGCATGAATAGATTTAACCTGCCCATGCTCCCAACGTTACATGTTAATTTTTATCTCAAACTTTTTTGTAAATTAGGTACTTCTAATTTCAGGCTATTTTACAGTCTGTTGCAGAAATATCAGCATGAGTGAGTCTAAGGCCAAGAGCGCTGCAAAAGCGGCTTCAGAGGACACTGAGAAACGAGGCAGAGGTCGTCCTCGGAAAAAACCCCAGGTATGTGATGTAATACAAGCATATAGGAGGGTTGTGTGCCAATGGGTTTTTATTTTAATAAAATAACCACTTTTTTTTAATCTTTAGACAACTAGCAATAGCGTAAACCCAACTCCTTGAGTGGCAACTCCTGCTGTGTAGTGATCCACAATTTTTGAGATTGTTCTGATAGTCAATGCAATCCTTCTGAAGTAAGGGGGCTGATATCCATTCCCTGTCATCCACATGCACCGCTTAACACTGCAATGATTCTTAAATGCAGGAAGCTTGCTGCTTTTGTCATGAACATCCTATGATTATGGGCCTCCAGCCGCAATGTAGGAGAAAGGAGCATGCTTGGAGGATGTCATCCATATAGCATAACTATTGATAGTGATCTCCTAGATCAAAATATGGGTCTGATGGCTATGTACAGAGGAATGCGAGCGAACACAGTTCATGGTCTGCCACACCCCCAAAAGTTATGAAAATTAAAGAAACATTACAGCCTGTGAAATGAAACAATTACTAACCCTTTGCATTATGAACACAATATGATATTCATCCATGTCCTAACAGTGTTACTGCATAAGAGTGCTTTGTACCTTTTACAGATTTGACATGCCATGTACAGGCAGGAGACATGCTATTAAAACCTTGAAACCTACCTTGAGTGCAATGGCAATTGTAGGTTTGCAAAAGTATATGTATTTGATGTAATACAAGGAGCTTGGAAAGGTAGGATTGGTCATCAAACATTACATACAATATCAATTAAGACTAATCTCTTCTGAAAAACTGTCTTGTTTTAAGCAGCTTTGTCAGCACAGTGTACCTACCTGTTTAAAGGAAACCTGTCATATTGAACATACTATCCGAGCTGTCAGCGGCATGTTATAGAGCGAGAGGAGCAGATATATAGTTTGTGGGAACGATTCATTTAATTGTTTGCTTACTTTTGGTTAAGGAGTTCATTGGGTGGTCTTACCATTAATTCATGGCCATCAATGTATGGATCTGAGCAGGCTACAAGTTTGGTGGGGAAAATGCAGTAGAACTTGTGTTCTTGCTTCACAGCCTTCCTTGTATCAACAAGCAAGTACTCAAGTTCTACTGCATTTCCCCCCACCAAACTATTTTAGCCTGCTCAGCTCCTTTTGCTCTAACATGCTGCTAGCAGATCCAATTGCATGCTCAGTGACAGGTTCTCTTTTAAAGGGATTTTCTCGCTACAAAGATCATATTTGTTATGTAGGGGACAGTAAAATTGGTTTGTATTACCTAAATTGTTTAGTATAGGAGCCATTAGCTAATCTGTGAGTGTCTAGAGCAGGGGTTTTCAAACTGCGGCCCTCCAGCTGTTGGGAAACTACAACTCCCATCATGCATTTATATAATCTATAACCGTAGGCATGATAGTTGTAGTCTCCCAACAGCTGGAGGGCCGCAGTTTGAAGACCCCTGGTCTAGAGCTAAATCAGCAGCCTGAAGTTGGGCCATGTCCCCTTTCCTGTGATTGTCTGCCTGACATTTAGTTCAATCCCCTTGGTGGGACTCGCCCCCTGTGCTGTGATTGGCTGTCCTGTGCTTACTCCCCCTGAGCCGTGAAACTCCTCTCCCAGGGACAGCTGTGATGTGAAGGATCCGGACGATGCTAGATTCACTCCCTCCAACCTTACACACTTAATACACTCTGCTAGACAGTGACAAGCTGTCACTTTCTGTAATTAGAGGGCTGTATGTAGAACTGTTTACACAAACAGGTGTTCTGGTTACAATTGCTTGTGGAGGGAGGTGGTAGCTCATGAGATCTGGCCATTGCAGGAGGTCTGCAGAGCTGTAACATCTCACACAGAATGAGAACTGGGTAAAAAACAGGGACAGGAAGGGTATGATGTCACCGGTCTTCAGTGAGGGAAGACACACCCACTGGAAAGAGACACCCAACCCTGGATTTGACGCTGTAAGAGCCCAAGATGCCTGTGAAAGCCTGTAGTGATAAAACCCCTTTTAGGACTATTGCATAGTATGTTAACCGGTCTCTCTCCTGTTGACAAAAAAAGCACAATATTTTTTGTGCTTTTTGGTCAAGTCTGGCAAAGAATACACCACATTTGGTGTCTGCTTTGTTCAGGAGGGTAGCACTTTCCCTGCCTTCTCCAACCCCTGTGAGCTAGAACGGACATTTCTTACATTTAACTGGGAATTGTGATTTTGTAGGGGTTGTATGAAAGAGAGGGGTTGTATGAAAGCGAAACTTTTTTTTTTTTCTTTCCCGAGAAACTTTATAGGTTGTATGGCATTGTAGCTCAACACCATTCACCTCCATATAACAAGGCTGCAATGCCACTACTTTTTCTCAAAGAAAGCAGTCATATCTGTTCTTATACAGCCCCTTTGGTACATTTTACATGTGGATTTACCCTTTTTTTGTCTTAGGAGACTTCAAGTAAAGTCACTAAATCGTCCTCCCCTTCAAAGGAAAGCAAGGTAAGATCATACAGTACTTTTGAATTTGAGTTTTCTCTGCAAAGAATGGCGCTGCCACTGTACTGCATTTTAAATGAATATTCAAAATGTTATGCACCCAGAGGAACATTGTTGCTTGACTGTTTTACAAACTGACAATCTCTTACCTTTTAAAATAAACATGACCAACTGTTCAGTGTTTCAGTACTTTTTGGACAACTTGCTGATCTCTAACACGGAGCTTAATGGCATAATTCACAACGGGTTTGTTACTTGAATCACCCAATAAATTTAGGGGATCAATTTGAATTGGGATTTAAACAGACCTCATCATGCTGTTCACATTTTGACATGTGACAAAGACGACACCTTACAATTGATCAACAATACCCCAACATTGCTTTCATACAGAAGTGGCCACTGAGTCAGTCATCAGCAGGTTACCACAGGATACAAAGACACAGAGGGAGGCAAAGTGGACATCCTTTGGCTACGATATGCACTGATCGCTTAATTGTAAGCAATGCCCTGTGGAATCAGATGATGAATGCCACACAACTCCAGGCATGTTTAAGGTAAGTGAGAGGCAACCAAGTGTTAGGTCAGACCATTCATAACTGTTTACATTTGAGTGGCTTGTGTACTAGATGACCTGACCACACCACCAGGCATATGCATCATTTTGCATGGGCTAGGGAGCATGTATGCAGGACGAGGAACCAGTGGTCCTCTGATGTTCAGTGATGAAGTCTATTCACTCTGAGCAGAAATGATGGCCACGAGTGATGCTGGAGAGGTCAGTGAGGGCTATGAATCAGCCAGGTAAGGTACCCTTACTGGTATTCTAGCATGCAGACCACGCTGATGTCAACTGTTAAAAATGGTCTGACGTGACATTTGGTTGCCTCTCGCCTCCCTTAAACGTGCCTGGAGTTGTGTGGCATCCACCTGGTTCTACAGGGCATAATTTACAATGAAGCGGTCAGTGTGTGATGTAGTCAAAGGACGTCCACTTTGTCTTTCTGTTCCTCTTTGTCTCTCTATCTGTTGCAACCTGCTGATACACTGACACTATAAACTCAGTGACCACTTCTGTCTGAGGGCATCCTGCTTGAAGCCTCGAAATGGTGAGGTACAGTTTATCAATTGTAAGGTGTTGGCTTGGTCTCATGATGTCATGATGTCAAAATGAACAGCATGACGACTGTTTAATCCCAATTAAGATTGATTCCCTAAATTTGAGTGATTCAGGGATCAAACGCCTGTTGTGATTTAAAATATGAACAGCATGATGAAGAGGACTGTTTAAACCGCAATTCAAATTGATCCCCTAAATTTATTGGGCAATTCAGGGATTACCTGTTGTGAGTTGCATAATTAAGCTCCTTGTTAGAGATCAGCAAGTTGTGCAAAAAGTACTGAAACATTGTTCAGTTGGACATGTGTATTCTAAAATGTTTCTTTAATTTGAAAAAAAATTCAAGAAATGTTCATCCTGAAATTTAAACCACAAACCAAATATCCATAACAGAGTATTGTATATAAGTTTAAGAATATTAACTCCTTCCTGAGAGCTGGTCATGATTTTTTGGCTCTTCATTTTTTCCTCCCTGCCTTCCAAGAGCCATAACTTTATTTTTCTATGTACCTAGACATGAAGGCTTGTTTTATGCAGGACAAGATATACATTTGATCGCATCATAGAATGTACTAGGAAATAGAAAAAATTCTTAATGGAGTGAAATGTGAGAAAATATACTTAACTGTGTAAGTTCATTACTGTACAAGAGAAACTGAACAAGCGTGTACTGTACTTGTTTGGAAAATATGGCCGGCCAAAAAAATGTTCTTTTTAAAAAAAAAAAAAAAAAGCAACTAAGCTTTGGTTTCATCTGTTCAACACTGTTCCAGAATTCTTGTAATGGTTCAGAAGCAACCTTGAAAACCTAAGTGGAGAAGATCTCATACCTACTGTCGGAGATGTTGTGGGCTCGTTTTGCAGCCGCAGGACTTGGGCAGTTTGCAGTCAGTTGACCATGAACTGCCCTGTATACAACAGTATTCAAATGTGAGGTCATCTATCCAACAGCTAAAGTCTTGCTGGAACTGGGTCATCTAAAAAGACAATGTTCCCAAGCACACTAGCAAATCTACAACAGTGGCTGAAATAGAAAATCGATTCCTTTCAATGTCCAAATCAGTCCCTGCCTTAGCCCCATTGAAATGCTGTAGCTCTAGCTGTGCAAGGGAAGGCTTACAAATTTAAATGAACAATTTGAAGTGTTTAAAAATTCTTTCAGAACAATGTGGATAGAAAGGTAGTAGTGTATCTGGTGTTATCTAAAAGTGTAGTAGCAGTAGACAGGTAAGTGCCAAACTAGGTGGAACCTAGCCAGCTTGTGCTTTTGTCCTAGTTTTAAATTGGCATGTCACAGCTCATTCCATTCCAAAACCTCAGAAGTAGTAGGTTCGCATTATCATGGGTATTCGCCCAATCTCCACTTTATTTTGTATATTATAAATGCAAATTGTACAGCTGTTGGATCCTATCAAAACTGTACTATGTATATACTTTCAGAAATGTGACGTATTGGTTCATGTATCATACAGCAGTTATTGCTGCTAATGGTATGTCTACAAGTTATTCATTTATGAGGTGTGCTTAGTTTTTCCACACATGGCTTTTTCCATTTTGCCTTTTTTGTTAAAAATAACACCATGGAATCTTGTGTATTCATCTGAGGTTGTATTTATCTAATTTTAAGACAAGAGGACCCAGATAATTTTTTTATTTTATTTGGACATGTGAAACCATAAAATTCGATAGTGTACTTTTTGGGCGCATTCATATGGCATATTGTGGTGTGCACAGGTACCCGTCGCAATACATATTGGTTTTGCTGTTTGAAATTACAAATACGCTATGTAATCAGCCAAGGCAGATGACTCCCTTCTATAATTTTTACTTTTGTGGCACATATGCACTTGGAAGAATGGACATGTCAATTTTCAGGTGTGTGCTAATTACTGGCATAAATTACATGGTGTGTGATTTAAGCTGTGTATTTTACATAAGATTTTTCTGCAAAATTATGCCCCAAATAGGCACAAAAATACATCCCAAAAGATGCTGTGTGAACATCCCACTTCTGACTGTAGAAAGAAAGCAGTCACTAACTATGTAAAAATGTTTACTCATTTACGTTTTTACCTATGCCAGACATTCAATGAAATAAGTATTCAAGTAGATGTTTGTGGCAAACTGTCAGATGTGGATGCCTTTCATGTCTTGCAGTGCAAATCCTCTAGGATGTGTTCACATCCTACAAGGATACCTTAAGGGCTAAACACAATAATTGTATATGAACTTGCAACAGTTTTAAACAATTTGGGAGATGGAAAAGAGCTTCCTGTTAAAGGAAGTTTCACTGCACTATATGGCTGGGTTCAGACAGCATATTGTGGCGCATACAGGATGTGCCGCAATGCGCATTAATTGCCTGCAAAGTGTGTAATTTCAACAGTGCAAATGATGGAGGATGATTTCGTCCTCATCTACTTAACAGTTTTGGCACATATATGCCTAAAGGAATGGAGATGTAATTTTAGGGTCGTCTGAAAAGAAATGACAAGTGTAAAATACGCGTCGTGCGATTAACGGCACAGATTTAATATTGTGCTGAATAGTGTACATGGTGAAATTATGCCCAAAATGGGTACAAATACATCCCAAATAATGCTTTTTAAAAAAAACCTTGTTGCTTCTAAACCCAGATAAATGATTAGTCATTAGTTTTTTGTACTGGATTGCAGTCACCTATGAACAGTGTAGGAGTCTTCAAATTGTGGTGTAACCGTTCGGTGGTTGGTGTCTAAGTATTTTTAATCCTTCTGTGTGCAGGAGCCAAGTGGTTCTCCCACCGCAAAACGTCCACGGGGTCGCCCGAAAGGCAGTACAAAGAAGGGTAATGCAAACAAAAAAACAGCAAATAAAAGGGTAAGTGTCAAACTAGGTGGAACCAGCCAGCTTGTGCCTGTTTGTCCTGGTTTGAAACTAGCATGTCTCGACTCGTGTTTTGTTCAAAAACATTAGAAGTAGTGGGTTAAAACTGTCATGGGCATTAAACCAGTCTTTGCTTTATTGTGTATATTATAACTGCAAATTGTCCAAAATATTTGGACCCTATTAAAACACTGTTGCATGTACACTGCTCAAAAAAAATAAATGGAACACATAATCAAAATGTAACACCAAGTCAATCACACTTCTGTGAAATCAACCTGTCCAGTTAAGAGTCAACCCTGATTGTGAATCAATTTCTTCTGCTGTTGTGCAAATGGAACAGACAACAGGTAGAAATGATAGGCAATTAGCAAGACAACACCTGTAAATGAGTGGTTCTGCAGGTGGTGACCACAGACCACTTCTCTGTTCTCATACTTTTTGGCGGTTTTTGGTCACTTTTTCATATGGTCATTGCTCTGCCCCCTAGAGGTGGAGTTTACAACCCACAGAAGTTGATCAGACAGTACAGCTCATCCAGGATGGTACATCAATGCAAACTCTTATCTGTCATCACAGTGGTCTTCAAACTGGCCCTCCAGCTGTTGGGAAACTACAACTCCCATCATGCCCACTGTTATAGATTATATAAATGCATGATGGGAGTTGTAGTTTCCCAACAGCTGGGGGGCTGCAGTTTGAAGACCACTGGTCCAGAGCATGGAGCAGACCCATTGTGTGACCATATGCAGTTGCAGTGGACCCTGTGTTCCTTCTGATGCACAACAGTGCTAGGCATCAGGACTGAAGTGTCAGTAGTTCCTTCATGATGGAAGACATTGATGTTATGGACTGACCTACCCGTTCCCCAGACCTGAATCCAATCGAGCACATCTGGGACAGCATGTTTTGTTCTATCCACCAACACCATGTTGCACCGCAGACTGTTCAGGAGTAGACTAATGCTTTAACCCCTTATGCCGAAATCCTGAAAAGTAGTTAATGACCAGCACATTGTTTTTGCCTTTCAACAGTTGTAACTTTTTTTTATTTTTTCAGACGCAGTTGTATGAGGCCTTTTTTTTTTATTAAGGACAAGTTATACTTTTTGGGAGAATAGTTTAAGTTAACTTATTAATTATTGCAGAATTTTTAAAAAAAATTGAAAATTTTTTACACCATTCACATTTCATACTTAATAACCTGTAGAATGAATTTAACAAGTTATTAGTAGTGTGGATACCTAATGTCCTGGACATCAGGAGTGTGTCCAGGTGTAAGGATGTCATACGGGCATGTGGAGGCCACACACACTACAGAGCCTAATTTCCTTGTCTTGAGGCATTTTCACTAGTTGGATCAGCCTGAAATTTGATTTTCCACTTTGAGTATCATTCCAAATCCAGACCTCCATAGGATATTTTTTTTTTCAGTGATCATTTTTGTTTTTTTGTTAATGCCTTCCACTATTAAATAATAAAGAATTGCAACTGGAATATTTTTTTCATTGATCTAGGATGTGGTATTTTAGTGTTCCCTTTGTTTTTTTTTGTTTTTTTTTGTGCAGTGTATATGTATTCTACACTCATTAGCAAATAGCAGTTATAGGATGTCCCTGCAACGTCTGGGCATGCTCGTGATGAGGCAGCGGATGTTCTCCTAAAGGATCTCATGCCAGACCTGGATTAAAGCATTTGTAAACTCCTAGACAATCTGTGGTGCAATGTGGTGTTGGTGGATGGAACAAGATGTCAGATGTGCTCCATTGGATTCAGGTGATGCTTGGCTCTTGGATCAAGTGGCCCATCTCGGGATGGTGACTAAAAATTGTATCCACTTTCTAGTATCTGAGAATTTGTGTGGCCAGTCAGGATTTTTTTTTATTACAAGTATGGTACTCTACAATGTTACATGTCAAAAATAGAACCCTGCATTATGAACTACCTCAGACAACTTTTATTTTCCCCCATTCTCTTTAGAAATCTGAAAGTGGCAAAGGAAGTGGGAAAAATAAAAACCCTAAAAAGCAGGTAAGTTGTATAAAATATATTACTCACTAATGAGATACTAGATAAATTTGGCTTTAACACTATTTTAGTTCGTACAACAAGAGCATTTTCACCTGATGGCTTTGGGGGCATTTTATGCCAACAAAATCCACTTTCAAGAACCAACCTGTATAGAAAAAACCTATAGAGTAATTTAATGTCAAAGAAGGGACATTGTTTTTGGGTTTTTCCTTTCTTTCCCTGCATCAAGGACTTTACAGGGGTTTTGCCACGATGTAATGTTGACGTGGGATCCTCCAAAATGGGTATTTACCGTGTATACTTGAGTATAAGCCGAGGCACCTACTTTTGCCACAAGAATCGGGAAAGCTTATTGACTCGAGTATAAGCCTAGGGTGAAAATGCAGCAGCTACTGGTGAATTTTTAAAAAATAATCCCAAATAAAATTATAGGAGTTTAATGTCCCCCATACAAAGGGCAGAATGGGTCCCCCTAGGCAGGGTTTTAAAACCAAAAACAAACATTTGCCCACTCCCTCGCTTCCAGCCTGGGGGCTTTTCTCCTCCGCTTTTTTCCGGCACAGGCAGGTGATTCGTCGGCGCGCACACAGTGTGTACACCCTGCCTTGCCAGAAACTCCGGACCGCCGCCAGTTTGCGGCCCCCCGGGAGTCCATGCGGAGAGGGCGCCCCTCTTGCACTGCTTGGTATCTCCCCTCCCTGCATGCGCTCCAAGGAGTCGCATGCAGGGAAAAATTGCTGACAGCGCCGGGGCCACTGCATGCCCAATGCTGTCAGGTCTGGGCCTTCAGTTAATGCCTCCCTGAGGAGCGCATATAGCTGAAGCGCCCTGTCGCCTCGGGCATTCAGCGCCCGAGCGCCGACACGGGGCTCAATTAAAACGGGGGGGGCTTTTCACAAATTTTTTTGCTGAAAAACTCGGCTTATACAGAGATAACGGTAATCACTTTTTCTAAATATATGCATTAAAAAAAGTGAAGCCTTGAGAGCTACAACTTTTTTACATGTAAATTTTTGTAACAAAGGGACTTTTAGACCGACCGGACTGATCGGCTGCACTGTTGTTTTGTACTTTCTGATGGGGAACATGAAGGGGCTTGGAAAATCAGTGTATGAGGTTTCTGCTTAAAGAGAATCCACTGTTGTAATGTAATTTTTTTAGTAACATTGCAGACGCTCCCTTTCTTTCTCGCTCTGCCGGGCCCCCCTTTCCCCTGCAGCGACATGACACAGATGATTTATTATTTTTTGTCCTGACAATAACAGGGAAGGGAAATCACTTTTTGGGAAAAACCCCCTTTTAATCCTTAAAGGGCAGAGCGGTTTTCTGGTTTTACATCGTTTTCTTTTCCCCTCGCCTTCCAAAAAGCCTAAATTTTATTTACGAAAAAATAAGGGGAAGAGTACTTTCTAAGGTTCAGGGACCCTAAATATACTGTGAAATCACCAAAAAAATTCTAAGTGGGTCAAAATGTGAAAAAAGTATTTTCATATTGCAAAGTTTTTTTTTTTTTTTTTTTTTGTTCCGCGGGCACTCCATATAAATCGTTAATAAATTCAGCAAACCAAATATGAGGGGTTGGTTAAAGTACCAGAAAAACAAACATTTTCTATTTTTAAAATTTGTGCAGCAGTGCCACTTTCTGCAAACCACTTTTTTGCACTTCTACCTATAGCTCTCAATTAGTGTGCATTTTTTCTGGCATGATGTGTACTTTATATTGGTACCATTTTGGGATAGATGTAACATTGGAATAAAACTGATCACAAATTAATTGACCTGAAATAACCAATCCCCAGTTTTGCATTTCAAATTTTTACTACTATGGTGTTCAGTGTAGTGGATAAATTGTTATATTTTAATAGATTGGACTTTATCGGATGCGGTGATACTAATTAGGGGGCACAATAATTTATAGAGCCTATTGCATTGTATAAACAATGCAATAGGGTGTACAAAGATGGTGGTTTTACTACTTCTGCCTGGGACAGAAGTAAAATGAAAAAAAAATGGCGGTGGGGGAAAAAATTTCAAAAGGGTTAAATTGATCGGGGGCCCCCCGGGTGATTTTCCCAAATGGGACCCCAAATTTGGAGTGGGGAAAACAGGGGCGGGGGCACGTTGGAGAGCGGGGATATGAGGGAAGTAAATATTTAAAAGCGGGAAATTTTTCGGAGTAAAAAAAGAAAAAAATATGCAGAGGTAAAACTTGCTCCCCAGGGGTTTAACCCTTTACCTCTGAAGCTATTTTTTGACCTTCCTAAACAGAGCCCTTTTTTTTAAAATTCTTTGAAATAAACTTTTTGACATTTTAACCTATCCTTTGTGTTTCCCAAGAGATTTTTTTCCGTGGCACATTGTGTTTTAATAGTAAATACGTTTTGGTCCAAAAAGTCCCCCTCTTGAAAAATATTTTGGAAAAAATTTCAATTTTCAAAGTTCAAAAATTTCTGGGATGTAAGACATATTTCACTCAAAATTTTTTAAAAAAGCACTCCCATATGTTTTAAATGTAGGTTTGGGAAACATTTTTTTTTTTTTTTGGGTCCAAATTCTGATGTGGTTTTGGGGGGCCCGTTAATACCCCCATAAATACCCCCTTTTAAAAACAAAACCCCTTAAAGTATTTTTAAAAAACATTTGGGGAAGGGTTTTTTTGTCCCCCTTTAAAATATTTTTCCCCGAGATTAATCAAAAATCGAAGTGAAATTTCAAAGTTCCACCTTTTTGCAGATTTTAAACTTTTTTTTTCCCTTCCCCCTGGAACACAGATGTGACCAGGGTTTTTGCAAAATTAATTCGATTCCACAGGGTTCCCGCCCCTTTTTCCCCGTAGATATCCCAAATGTGGGCCCCATGCGCAAATTTTGGGTCAACCACAAGCCCCCCGAATAGGAGAAGCACCTAAAACCCGACTCCCGGGGTCCGGGTTTTTTATTTTTACCCAAAAAATTTATTTTGGTGCCCCTTTTTAAAGGGTTTTCCCGAAACTCCCTAAAAAACCCCTATTGGAAACTACAAACCCCCTTTAAGGGAAAAAATCCAGGGGGCAGTGTAATTCGATCACAGGTTTTTCACAAAAAAAATTTTTGCGTTTGCCTGAAAATCCCGCAATTTTAAACTTTAAAAAGTTTAATTTTTACATTAAAACCCCCAAAAAAAACTTCCCCAAAATTTTTTACGCAATTTCCTTTTCCCAAAAAAGCAATACCCTATATGTGGGGGGAAAAATGCTGTTTAAAGGGGCATGACAGGGCGTAAAAGGGAGGGGGGCAACTATTTGCTTTTGGAACGCAGATTTTGGTGGGGCCATGTCGCATTGGGAAAGCCCCCAAAGAAGCGAACAGGTGAAACCTTCCAGAAGTCACCAATTTTTTGGATCAACACCCCCCTCATGCTTTTCCATTGGGTGTATTGGCTTTTGGGGGCACACAGGGTTCCTAGTTTTTTTTTTTTTCACTGGGCCATGAAAATGGGGGTGGGGTGGGGGGAACGCAGTTTCACCATTGGTTTTTGGGCTTCATTTTTTAGAGTTCGCCGTACAGGATAAATAACAGGATAACTTTACTATGGGGGTCGGTACAATTGCAATGTTCTTTTTTGTATTTTTTTTTTATATTTTATTACTTTTACACAATAGAAATGAGTATAAAAAATTGTGTTTTTATGTTGTCCTATTCTGACAGCCATAAACAGTCTATTATGGGTTTGTTTTTTTGCGGGATGAGTTGATTTTTTTTTTTTTGGGGGGGGGGGGTAAGATTATGGGGTGCATATGACACTTTGATCACTTTAAAGGGTTTTTGTGAGGCATTTAACAAATACAGCAATCCGGGATGTTTGTTTTAAAAAAAGCAACCACCTGCAGTAAAATGACATCCACTTTACCAGCAGGGCAATACAATTACAGCGATACCCAATTTTTTTTTTTTTGGGGGGTTTTTTCTGATTTTAACAATAAAAAAACTTTTATTCAAAAAAAAAACACTTTTTTTAGTCGCTATATCAGAGCCATGTTTTTTTTTTTTTTTTTTTTCGGATGAGTTGACTTTTTTTGGGATCATTTTTGGGGGACAAGGCTTTTTGATCGCTTTTAAACTTTTTTTTTGGAGGCAGGGTGAAGGAAAACTGCAATCCTAGTAGTGTTTTTATTTTTTAACAGCACCACCGTGCAATATACTGACAATTATTTTACTCTGTGTCGAGACAAATTTTGCCGTACCCAGTTATATATTTTTGGGAAGCACATGTTTTTAAATGTTTTTTTTGTAAAACAATATTTATGCATCGCTAGCCATAACTTTTTTAATTTTTCCTTATACAAAGCTGTGTAGATTTGTTTTAGTTTTTTTGCGGGATGAACAGACGTTTTAATTGGCACCTCTTTGGTGTTTATAGGGGTTTTTGATCACTTTTTATTACATTTATGTGCTGCGGGATGAACAATCGGCAATTTTTTTTTTCACCGTATGGGTTAATTGATGTGACATACTGAGTGGGTCGTTAAGCATGCGACGATACCAAATATGGGTACCTTATTTATTTTATTTTTGATCTCTTTTGGGGCGATTGGCGTCTGTAAAGGGGAAAAGGGCGGTGAATGTTTATTTTATTTTTCATGTTTGTGTTTTACTTTTCACTTTTCCCCAGAGGGGAATTGTATGAGCGATATTCAAATCACTCATACAAAGGAGACCTGCACACAGCATTACTGCTGTGTACTGTTCGCCATGGTGACTGTCAATCCCCATGTCCACAATGCATTGCGGGCATGGTGATGTCACCAGTTAACCCAGATGCTTTCAGAAAGCATCCAGGCTATCAGGTGAGTGGACAAGCAGAGTGCTGTTACTGCGCTGGTTGCAGGTAGGAGGGGCTCACGCCTCCTGCCTACAAATTCATTATCGCGACCATGATCTGTCGCGATAATGAAGGGTTAATCACCCGCGGTCGGAGCTCACTCCGGCCGCGGGGGATGCGGCATGATGCCAGCGGTAATTTATTGTTGGTTCCATGCCGCGATCTGGTGAGCTCACAAGATCGCCATGACGTACCCATACGTCAATTTGCGGGAACCCCTACCCGACATTGACGTATGTGTACGTCAAATGTCAGTAAGGGGTTAAGGATATGATGGAGCCCCCTTAAATCTGATATGTTACGTTCCGTGGGAATAACTTTTAATCCCTTACTAACATTGGACACTCCCCCCTAACTCCCTTGTGGGGAAAGTGGGGAAAAAAAGGGAGTTAAAGTAAAACGGAAAATAAAAAGCACACTGCCCTTTTCCCCTTTACAAATGGCAATTGTCCCAAAAAAGATAAAAAAAATAAAGTACACGTTTGTACCTGTTCTGTAAATCTGTCATGTTTAACCTGCACAGTGAACGTGGTAGTCACAGAATTGCGATTTTTGTTCATCCTGCATCGCACAAAATGGAATAAAAAGCGATCAAAAACTCAAACGCCTAAGTGGTACCAAGTAATATGTCAGTTCATCCAGCAAAAGCCTTTGCACAGCTCTGTATATGTAAAAATAAAGATATGTCTATCAGACAGCAATGCATAAATATTGTTTTACACACTTTATAAAGCACTTCCACATAAAATAAGTATATAAATTGGGTATCACCGTAGTAGTCTCGAACCAGGGAGTAAAACTAAATTGTCATGGAAACTGCAGTGAGTGTTAAATAAAAATACACTACTAGGATTGCAGTATTTTCTTCACTCTGCCATCCCAAAAAACAGATTTAAAAGAAATCAAATAGCCTTGTACCCTCAAATGATACCAATAAAAACGTCAACTCATCCCGCAAAAAACAAGCTGCTATAAAGCTCCGTACACGGAAAAATAAGTTATGGCCCACAGACTATGGCAATGGAAAAAACGGGTCTTCCTTTTTGAATAGTGCTTTTATTGTGTAAAAGCAGTAAAACAAAATATACAAATTGAGTATCGCTGTAATCAGGGCTGTGGAGTCAGTGGCTATTTTGCAGGAGTCGGAGTCATCATAAAATGGACAGACTCAGACTCCCAAAATATATAAGTTGGTCCAGTTTGATGCAAAGAGCAAGAGGAATTGGGTCCAGCCGGTGCTACTGCTCCCATATCTTCAGCCTCATCACATGAGGAGTGTAATTGATGACATGGAGCAGGCAAAGCGCTGCCTCAGTAGAAAAGATTCTGCTCCCATGGCAAACAGATTTCAGCAAAATTTTTCACCTGTTTTCAAAGAAGTAGAAGCGTTTAACCATTCATCAAAACTGACTGTGGCTGAGGCAATTCCTTTATACCCTAACATTGTTAGAGATGTTGCCCATGTGGTCACAGCTTTGCCTCCAACCCAGGTTAGTGTAGAGAGGCCGTTCTCTAGCCTGGAAATAATGAGATCAGATGTGAGGTCATGTATGCAGGATCTGATGGAGGCAATACTATTTCTCAGAACAAATTCAGACACTTCACAAATGTTCCTGCAGTGTTTTGCATATTTAGAATTTTTGGTGTCCTAAAGTCATATCCAATAATATATATTTTACACTGACAAGCTAAATGGTAACAATGGTTTGGGCTTGTAACTTTCAGGCTCCATATCTCACCATCCACTACAGCTTTGTACATGAGGCTACTATAATTTTATATACAGTCATCTTGCCTATCTTGGATACAAATACAGCTTTCTTCCACTCTACCCACAAGTGTTCAAAAGAGCAAAACATTTACCCTTTTGCTTGTCTGTTCTACCTAAATAGCTTTATTGTATCATAAGGTGATAAACAGCCTGATGTTACCATTTTACTACAGTAAAGTTATCACTTAAACATGCGCCATGTATGAAGGAGTCGGGGCTTCAGCTTGCCGACTCCACAGCCCTGGCTGTAATCATATCCACCTGCTGAGTAAAGCTAGCATGGTATTTATACTGCACGGTAAACGCTGAAATAAGATAAAAAACGCTTCCAGGATTGCTGTTTTGTTCAAAATGCCTTGCAAAAACCTTAGTGATAAAAGAATCATATGCACCACATAATGGTATCAGTAAGTCAACTCATCCTGCAAAAATCAAGCTCATAACCAGCTCTGCATATGGAAAATAGTTATGGCTATCAGAATATGACAACATAACGCAATTTTTTATAATATGATTTCTACTGTGTAGAAAAACATAGTCTATTAAGTAGCAAAACATAAAAAAAAATCAAATTTATGCAATTGTACCGACCCGCATAATAAAGTTGATATTTATCCTGCACGGCAAACGCTGTAAAAATAAAGCCCAAAAAACAATGGTGGAACTAACCCACCCGCCTCCCCAATTTTCATGGCCCACTGCTAAAAAAAAAAAAAAAAAAAAAGAAAAATAAATATGGAATACTTGTGCACAATACACCTCTAGATGATATCCCTAAGGGGTGTTGAATTCAAAATGGGGTCACATGGCATCCTCGCTTTCCCTCCCCTCTCCTTCCAGATCTATCCCTCCCCACTCCTTCCTGATCTATCCCTCCCCACCTATATCCTGTTTATTCTTGATGGCAGTATTATGGTTTAGCTTAATTGTTGGTATATCACCACTTAAATCAATGTCTCAATTGCCTCTATAATTGATATCCTAAGCAATAGCCTGTTTATGGTTTTTATGTAAGGCCCACAAGGCCTATTCTTTAAAGTTTGACATGCTACTATATCATCTTGTGGCAATTGTAATCTTTATACTTTGTAAAAGCTTCTTTGAATACAAAATGGGGTAACTTCTGAAGTTTCACCTGTTCTGCTACTTTGGGGGTTTTGGGGGCAAATGCGACATGGCACACACCAAAATCTCCATTCTAAATGCCAAATAGCGCTCCTTCCCTTGTATGCCCTGCCATGTGCCCAAACAGCAGGGTACCCCACATGTAGGGTATTGCCAAACTTAAAAGGAATTGCACCAAATTTGGGGTGCTTTTATTGATTTATGTTTTTCTCCCCCAGGATTTCTTGTAACAATTAAACCTTGTCAGCTAAAATTGCAGATTGTTGGGAAACAGTTTATTTTCAGGGCCTAACGCTAAAAAAATGTGAGACACCTGTAAGGTCAATATAGTTAGTTCACCCCTGGATACATTCCATAAGGGATGTAGTTTCCAATATGGGGTCTTTTAGGGGTGTTAAGTTTTAGCACCTTAAGGTGTCCGCAAACCTGAAATGGCACCTAAATAAAATCTTAATGAAAATGAGACCCTAGAGTACAGTAGGTGCTCCTCCTATTTTGAGGCCTGTGGTTGAGCCAGATAGCACACCAAGGCCACAAATAGGAGATTTATGAAAACGGCAGACTCTAGGTAAATGAAACTCTCCAATTCCCCAGTCACATCTGCCATGTAGCAGTGTATAATGGAAAAAATAGTCTACAAAAAAAGTGAAGTTTAACTTCCACTTTGCTTTAATTTCTGTGAAATATCAAATAGGTTAACATATTTCCTAAATACTTTAAGGGGTTTAGTAACTCCGGGGGAGTGATTAACCCCATAGTGGTCACGATAACGAAGCGAGACACAGAAGGAGCATGCATGATCGTGTGGCTGCTACCTCCTAACAGACAGCCCAGAAGGTATAGAATGCCTTCCGGGCTGTCTGTCACCATGTCCAACCGTGCCCTGTGGGCATGGTCGGGCATCGTGAGTGACAGTTGCCATAGAAATCAATATATTGCTGTGTATTGGTCTCTATTATAAAAAATTATTTTCCCTATGGGGAAAAGTGAAAAAAAGTTAAAACATAAAAACACGTACACCGTCCTTTAAAAATCTTTTTTTGAGGCGATTTGCATTTTAAAGTACACATTTTGTATCACCGCGTGCATAACGACCTGCCCAATAAATCTGTCATGTTAACTAACCTGCATGGTGAACGCTGTAAAAAAAAAAAAAAAAAAAATCACTGAATTGCGACTTTTTTTAATCTTGCAGCACATAAAATGGAAAAAAAATCGAACAAAAAAACAAATAAACATAAAAGTGGTTCCAATTAAAACTTCAGTTCGTCTTGCAAAGAAAAGGCCCTTACACAGCTCTGTATATGAAAAAATAAGTTATAGCAATGCATAAATATTTTACACAATAACACTTTTTTTTTTATAGCATTTCAACATACAAAAAACGATGTAAATTGGGTATCGCCGTAATCATATCGACCCACAGGATGAAACTAACTCGTCATGGATACTGCATAGGGATCGCTGTTAAAAAAAAAAATAAATACTATTAGGATTGCAGTATTTTCTTCACCCTGCCTTCCAAAAAACAGATATAAAACCGATTAAAAAGCTTTGTCCCCCACCCCCCAAAAAAAACAATAAAAACGTCAAATCCTGCAAACAAGTTGCTACACATCTCCGTACACAGAAAAATAAGTTATGGCTCAGACTGTGGCGATGCAAAAACGTGTGTTCCTGTTTGAATAAATGTTTTTGTGTAAAAGTGGTAAAACATAAAAAAATTTTAAAAAAATGCGAATTGGGTATCGCTGTAATCGTATCGACCTGCTGAGTAAAACTAGTATTTCATTTATACCACATGGTGATGGCTGTAAAAAACACTACCAGGATTACTGTATTTTGTTAAAAATGCCTCACAAAAACCTTAATAAGTCAGTGTCATATGAACCCCATAATGGTACTAATAAAAACATCAACTCATCCCGCAGAAAACAAGCCCCTACATAGCTCCGTACACAGCAAAATAAGTTATGGATCTGACTGACGATATAAAAGCGCAGTTTTTTTATAAACGCATTTCTATTGTGTAAAAATAAAACAAAACCTATATCAAATTTGTATCATTGTACTGACCCCCACAGTCAAGTTATGATGTAATTTATACTGCACGGCGAACACTGTAAAATTGAAGCGTGACGGAACTGTTCCCACCCCATCCCCATTTTCATGGCCCAATGCTAAAAAAAAAAAAAACTATGGAACACCTGTGTGCCCATAATAATAATAATCTTTATATAGCGCCAACATATTCCACAGCACTTTACAAATTCGAGATGTACAATATACCCCTAGATCAGATCCATGAGGAATGTTGAATCCAAGATGGGGTGGCTTCTGGAAGGTTTCACCTGGTCTGGTACTTTGGGAGCTATGCAAATGCGACACGACACCCATCAAAACCTGTGTTCCAAAAGCCAAATAGCGCTCCCTCCCTTGCCATGCACCCAAACATATAGGGTGTTGTTGTACTTGGAAGAAATTGTGTAACAAAATTTGGGGGGCTTTTTTCCAGGATTCCTTGTAAAAATTAAACATTTCAAGGTAGAATTGCAGATTGTTGAAGAAAAAAAAAATTTAATTTTCATAGCCTAATTCTAAAAAAAAAATTTGTGAAACATCTGTTGGCTCAATATACTCGCTACACCCCTGGGTATATTCCTTAGGGGGTATAGTTTCCAATATGGGGTCTTTTTAGGGGTGTTAAGTTTTTATGGTGTTTAACATGCAGGCCCCTCTAAGCCACATCGGAACTGGACTGGTCCCTAAAATATGTGTATTGCAAATTTTCTTAAATGTGAGAAATGACTACTAAGTTTCTAAGCCCCCTAATGTCGTAAACAAAACACATTTAAAAAATGCCAACCGGGGGGCGTGGTTTGGCATGCCAGAGAGCAGCAGCACGGAGTAGGAGCTCTGCTGGGACCACCGGACTTTTGAGCCGCCACCAAGGCACTGAGCCCCAAAAAGGCCAAGTAGACCCCCAAGGCTGCAGGAACCCGCCCGGCGTCGGATGCCCGCATTTCAAATTATCTTGCTCCGCTGGCGGGCTTGCAATCCGCAAGCAAGTCTGCCCCCTCATCCCCGGAGCGGGCGCCGTTTTGCCGGCGCACACGTGCAGCGCTGGACTTACCCGCGGCTTCTCTGAAGAGGAGCAGCAGGCGCCGAGACCAGCGGGAGGAGCCGAGAGACATGGCGCGACCGAGGCGGCAGGAGGACTCTCGGCTGCTGCTACTGGAGATGGAGAGTGCCGGAGACCGCAGTGGCTCGGAGGAGGAGGCGGCACGCGAGATGTGCTCAGCTGAGAGTCGGCCCCGGAGTTCCGGTGAGCGCAGGAGGAGCCCGGAGCTACCCACTCAGTCAGGAGAGCGCGTCCTCACGGCGAATGAGGGCTACACCGGCGGCAGGAGGGGGTAAGGAGCGACAGGAAGCAGACTGAGTGTGGGGAGCAGGCCCAGACGGAAGGGACAGAAGAGTGGGCTCAGCGGGAAAGGAGGCTCATCACAAAGTGCCATATTCCTCCCCCCAGAGCGGGACTGCATCGCCGCGGCCGCCCAGGATGAAAAGGGCGCTTAGTATATCCGCCCCTGAGGCAGCCATGTCAGGGCATTCAATAAGTGATGGGGATCCCCCTTAACTGCTAAGGCCCAGTGTCACAGTTGTCTCCGGCTGCAGAAGGCACGCTCCTGCTTACAGAGGACTGGCCATTGCTGGGGACTAAACACCTCCTCCCCCTGTTTGACGATGGCGCATGTGGCTCTCTCCCCTGCTGCTGGTGCCCCAGGGGACATGCATGCTCTAGTGCCACGGATCAAGCCATGCGAGTTCTGCAGGGACACCCGGAGCTGCAGGCACTATTAACGCTCATACCAACTAAAGCAGACCTGGTCACGCTGTCACAGGATCTCAGGAGCGCCTGGCTGCGTGACCTGCAAGTTGTGCAGGAGGACATTTCAGCTATACAAAATAGGGTGCAGAGTCTGGAGACATTTCAAGCTACAGTCCAGGCCACAGTGGCGGAGCTGCAGACCTCTGTTAAAAAGCAACAATGCGAGCACTCTGTTCTGATAGAGCACCTAGATGACTTGGAGAACAGGAATAGAAGGAACAATGTTAGGTGCGAGGCCTGCCAGAATCTGTCACAACACAGGGTACTGGCTCAGTCCTTTACTAAGATCTTCAATTCTATCTTGGGCAGAGGGGAGAACGAGCACATTGAGTTGGATTGTTGCCCCACGAGGCGTTGCGTCCACCGAGCCAAGATGATTCTAGAGCCTAGGGAGTAATTTGCAGAATACACTATTACGCCATAAAGAAGAGCTATGAGGAAGAAGCACGAAATGCACCGAACATCATGTTGAGGGCTCCAAACTTGCTCTCTTCCCAGGATCTTTCCCGCCGCACTCTGGGTCTTCGGGCTGCAACTATGGCCCTTGTTAGCGGCCCTGCAGGAGAGACAGATTACCCATCGCTGGGGTTACCCTTTTCTTTCAGGTGAGAACAGGAGAGGGGACTGTCATCTCACGTCGCCGGCGGATCTGCCAAGCTCACCATGGCACTGAAATGCACCAGTGTCTCTTCTGATTGGGACATGCTAGCCTCGTGACTCGAGTAGCCAGTTGGGCATTGGCCCAAGTAGAAGAGGCCGCCTTGGGTCTTTGAATCAACCAGAGCTTCCGCCCTTAGAAGGATCAGAAGATAGTGTCGAGGGTGGAAGGGGGACTCCGCGTTTAAAAGGCGACGGCTTATGCTACAAACTGATCTCCCGTGGTGAAGTTATATGCCTAGAAATGTGGGACTGTTTTTTTTTTTTTTTTTTTTCCCCTAACCCGCTTAAGTATTTGCTTGCTATTCCATCAGGTTCTTATGATGCGAGTTTCTGTCCTTATTAGGGGGCTCATGTTTTGCTAGATGCTCTGCTAGGGGTTCTCTTATTGAACGTATGTCAAAATTGTTTTAGTTATCTATATGTGCTCTTTAGATGTAATAACGGTTTTTTAGTTGCGCACTGGCTCGGTTCAGTAATTGGTCGTGCCATATAGATATAACCTTAAGTCGGGAATGGTCATGACGTGTCTCTGTGCCTATGCCGCAGGGCATTTCAGATACCTTCAGTTGTGCTAGGTGGTTCTGATCTACCCCATAGGTGGAGACAGTGAGCACCATGTTGCCCGCTTAATGCAGCAACGGGTGCTGCGATTTCTAGATTGCTTGCCTACCTATAGTTCCAGATATGGGTGGGTTTTTGTTGTAATTTGTTAAGATATGTGGGTTTGAACGTTGATGGCATAACTCGGACTCGCACTGATGTGGGGCCCTTCTCTGTCCCCGGGAGACAGTGACGTAGGCCCATACAATGGGGACATATTACAATATCCTCCTTAATGTTAAGGGGTTCAATATCCGAAAAGCGATCCCAGGTTCTCTACTCTATGCACAGGCAAAATAAGCAGGTCCTCTGCCTGCAGGAGACGCATATTCTGGCGGGGCAGTTAGACTCTTTTAGAAACAAATATTTACCGTTATGGTGCCACAGCAGGAACTCCGTTAATGACTAAGGGATGTGCAGTGTTCTTTCATTAAAATTTACCGGTCAGGATCAAGACTGAAGAGGGATGGGGAGGCACGCTATATTTTTGTAAGTGTGAAATTGGGGGCTTTAATACACCATTGCTAATATATATGCCCGAATAGCGGCCAGCTATCTTTTCTCACCTCTACACCTTGATGAGCTAACGGGGTTGCCAGGGCAGGATAATTCTCTGCGGAGATTTTAATTAACACTGCGCCAGATAGTCGATTCTCGACAGGCATTCTTTATCTCCTTCAATAAACTAAACAAAATACGTAGACTCTGCATCAACTACAATTATGTGAGTATGGAGGCTCTTGAACCCCAATGTAAAGGATTACTCATTCTACTCACACCCACATAAGAGCTATTCCCGCATTAGACTATATTTTTTTTACAACATGCCTTTTGCCCAGGTGAGGGAGCTCATTGGTAATATACTGCTCTGGACACGCCCAGTACATTGTGGGTTTCTCTGCGAACCAGCCTCGGAAACGTTTTTGTGGAGGCTTAATGAATCGCTTCTAAATGATTCGGTCTGTGCTGCAGATCTTTCTCAAACAATTAAACTTTGTCAAGGATCATGAAATGACCCAACCTAGTCAGTACAAGGGGGGAGTCACTTAATGTGCGTAGCAGTGGGATCTTATTAAAACAGCGCAGACTTAAGAGGGATAGCGGTGGCGAAGCTTGCGACCTTTTAACTAGCTTGCCCTTTGGAGAGCACGCAATTCCTCTCTGGCTGAGACTGACCTTCATGACCTGTTGTAAGTCAGGCATGAAATTCGGTTTCCTTGATAGAAATCGCTAGGTACAAGCAATTTGTGCGGCTCATATTATATGTGGAGCAATAAGCCAAGTAGCATGTTGGCGAGGGCTCTTAGGGACAAGGAGGGCAGCTTTATATATCCCTCTATTAAGGATGGCAGAGGGGCATTACGCACCTAACCCCAATATTCTGAGCTGTTTTCTGAGCTTTTATAGCAAACTGTATAACATCCCGCGGCAGAGGGGGGACCCATCAGCGTTGAGGAAGTTTGTGGAAAAGTTGGCTCCCAGGAGTGTTCCGAGTGATACTCCAGGAGTTGGAATCTCCATTCTCGGAGGCGGAGCTGCATCAGGTGATTGCCAGCCTGCCAATGGGGAAAAGCCCTGGCCCTGACAGGTTTACAGCTAAGTTTTATAAACTCTTAAAGACTGAATTGTCGGAGCCATTGCTGGCCTCTTAACTTGGTCTCACAGGAACAACCCTTTCCTCCGGCCTTCTTACAGGCGGTGATCCCCAAGCCAGATAAAGACCCTTTATTGTGCTAAAGTTATAGGCCTATCTCCTTGCTCAACACTGACACGAAACTATATGCAAAACTCCTGACGATTAGGCTCTCTGAGGTTCTGCCTGATATCATTCACTTGGATCAGGTGGGCTTCGGCCCCACCAGGGAAGCTAGGGATAATACCTAAAAACTTTATTCTATTCATTATGCCCGGCAGAGAAACATCCCTCTGATGCTTTTCATTGGACGCTGAAAAGGCGTTCGACAGGGTGGACTGGGCTTTCTGGAGTCTGCGCTGTCGGGCGCGGAGTAGGCCCCTGATGAGACAAATATTTGCTCTTTATGATGCCCTGTCGGCTCAAATTAGGGTAAATGGTTCGCTGTCTGAGCCCCTAAAAATCCAAAATGGTACCAGACAGGGTTGTCCCCTTTCCCCCCTCCTCTGTTATAGCCATGGAGTATCTACTGCAGGCGATCAGGGCATCGGAGGACATTGAGGGAATCGCCATCAAGGGATCGCAGTACAAGTGTGCAGCATTTGCCGATGACTGACTTTTGTATATCACTCGCCCACTATTGTCCCTCCCTGCTCTGATGCCAGTAATAGAAAGCTTCGGGGAACTTAGCAACTTTAAGGTGAACTACTCGAAGAGTAGAGCCTTGAATGTCTCATGGATGCCAAACCGTCAGGCAGCTGGAATTAAATTTTCCCTTTACGTGGGCTAAAGAATCGTTTGTTTACTCGGGGTCAGGATCCCCACCCAAAGCATAAATATTTGAATTAAACTTTATCAATTTTCTACAAAAGCTGAAAGGAGATCTCTCTAAATGGGGAGGTAAATATTTCTCCTGTATAGGGCGAATTAATATCGTAAAAATGAATATTTTGCCCCGATTACTTTACTTATTTCAAACTATCCCAATTCGACTCCCGAACTCCTTTTTCCTAGACTTTAATAAAAGTATCAAGAAATTTGTGTGGGCCAATAAAAACCCTCGGATTGCGAGGGAAGTCCTAGTTAGGGCAAAGGAGAGAGGCGGTTTGGCACTACCGGATCTCAAACTGTACTATGTAGCCGTGGCTGCTGCTAGGATATTAGATGGATTCCACCACATGAGAACTAATGAGCTGGGTAGGATGGGAGGAGATGTGTGGTGTACCCTATCTTCGGTCCCCTGGTTAGACACTTCTAGATTAAAATGTGCGGTTTCCCAGCTGCCCCTGTTTTCGCAAATCTCTTCCATATTGCATAGGTCTATGAGCCGGCTGTATCATCTTTTTTGAACCAAACGGACCCTTCTAAAGGGTAACGCCTCCCTAAATATTAACATCCCCTGTTTGCTGTATCGCGATGTTCAGGGAAAGGCTCTGGCAACCTTCAGAGATTATACTGCCTCCTCCTTTAAACAGTATGAACTGTTATATTGCAGAACAGGTCACCCAATGTCTGGCTTCAGTACATGCAGCTTAGGCATTTTTTTTATGTTAATAAAAAGAAGCTAGATCTAGTTAGGCCACTGACCAGATTTGAGACTGTGTGCAGCAACACCCCCCTAGTCATTTGATATTAGCAATATACAGGTTGTTGCTGGAGGACGTGTCTGAGATACCACCGAATTACCAAGCCAGCTGGGAGAGGGAGTTGGGTGACACCTACAGTGCAGATGACTGGACCAAAGCCTGCGTCTTGGCGCATAAAGCATCTGTCTCCTGCAGAATTCAGGAACTCAACTATAAGGTTCTGTCAGTGGTACAGGGTGCCCACGCTCCTGCACTCTTATCTATCCACAGGTCCCGTCTACTTGCTGGAGATGTGGACTAACACCAGGCACAATGTCCCACATCTGGTGGGGATGCACAGAGATTCGTCCTCTTTGGGCCAAGGTTGTGGACTTAATTGAAATGATCACAGGCATCAGATTGCAAGATGATCCCTCGGTTCTCCTCCTCTTTATCCTTCCTATACCTATGCGCATTCTCAGGGGAAGTCTGATAGTCTTCCTACTGGTAGCTCCGAAAGCCATCATCCCGAGGAAATGGAGATCTACACAACCCCCCCCCCCTACCATAGTGGAGTGGTTTCAAGAGATCTTCTGTCTTCAGAGGATGGAGGAGATCCGAGCAGGTCAGATGCAGTCTTTGGACAAATACCAGGAGACATGGAGAGGGTGGATGCTGGTTCACTGCCACGCCGGAGTACCGGATGTTTGGCTGAATTACGTGCGTGGTGTTGGGTTCCTGGGTCGTACGGGACTAACTGAAGCAAAAGTCTCAGGTACGGTAGCAATTGTGGGGGCGGGGGGGGGGGGGGGGGGTATGACTGGGGCGAGTCCGAGGAGTCAGGAGGGTGGTTTTGTTTTCTAATGCCATTGGTTTCTTGGATTGAATGTTCTTTCTTTAAGTATATTTATGATTATCTATTTGAAGCTAAATATTCCTTATCACTTCAACAAAAGTACCAATGTAGAGTAATAGATGCTAATGTATTGCTTGGGCGATTTGGCAACTCTTACTGTATAGAGACCTCACTAGCCTTATTGTGATGCCCTATCTCCCTGCCTACCTACCTCTCCCCTTGTGTCCCCATTCCCCCGCTTTTTTTTTTTTTTTTTTTTTTTTGCTTGTTTTGTTTGTGGTGTTGTCCTCTTGTTGTCACCTTCCCTATCCCTCTCCATACCCGTCCTTCTTCCCCCATGGCTAGTGTACCATATACGAAATATACTCTACAGAATCATGTGTACCATGTAGAGCTACATTTTTGATAGTTATATGCTCATGTAATTAAGTATGCTTCTGTAAAATTGCATTTGATTTGTATCTTGCTTGTCAATAAAGCTACGTTGAAAAAGGAATAAAAAAATGCCAACCTACAGTGAACATATGGTAAATGCTAGTTATAAACTATTTTGTGGTGAATAATTCTGTCTTGTACGCAGAAATTTTAGAACTTTGAAAATAACATTTTTACAAATTTTCACAACTTTTTTATATTTTTCACAAACAAGGATTGTATGGACCAAAATTTCTCACTAACTTAAAGTACAATTTGTCACGAGAAAACAATCTTTGAAACTCGTGGATAAGTGTCAAAGTTATTCTCACATAGTGACACGTCAGATTTAAAAAATAAGGCTGTCAGGAAGGCCAAAACGGGCTGGGCCCTTAAGGGGTTAAAGAATTATGCCAGCCTACAGTACATACAGTAGATGCAAGTTATAAACTATTGAGTGCAATAACTATCTTGCACGCAGACATTTTTGAACTTTGAAAATTTTTCTAAGATTTCACGATATTTTGATATTTTTTTCACAAACAAGGATTGTATGGACTGAAATTTCTTACTAACAAAGCACAATGTGTCACGAGAAAACAGTCTCTGAATCAGAGATGGGTAAAAGTGTCAGTTATTCTCATAGTGACACGTCAGCTTTCAGAAATGAGGCTGTCAGGAAGGTCAAAACTGGCTCTGGTGGTAAGAGGTTAAAAAATGGACCTTTCCTTATTCATCCCATTGTTTTTAGATCCACTGCTGACTTTAGCTCAAAACCCCAGCATTAAAAATTGAGAACTTCATATTGTAAGAGTGGTGTTGCATGGCTTTTTGTCAGTTATGGCTTCTTTATCTTCTCAGGAGGAGGAGGATGATGAAGAGGAGGGGGGCACAGCAGAGTCATCAGAAGACCAGTGACCTCATTTCAGTGTATCACCTTGTTCCCTCTACCAACCTCGGCTTCCTATTTGAGCCCACATTTATGGCTAGACACATCTTTGACATTCTAAACTACTGATGGGACAAAAATCCTTATGTCTCCTGCGACAATACTCAGGTCATTATTAGTGCTGGCAGTTTTGCTACCAACTACTGTGCTAGTACTGTATATTTTTGAATTCATGCCTTCCTTTAAGTCACTGCCAGCATTAATCTCTAGATCAGCAACGTTCATTCTAGGAGCATGCAGTAGTAACTTCCGTGCACAAACAAAGGAATATTTTTGTTAAGTAAAATATCAAACATGATTAATATTTACCACTCGGTTCTTCTGTGCAACACTGAATTGCTTAGTTAATTGTTATCTAAGAATCCAACAATGTTTTTTACATTTACTCATCCATTGCAAATTCTCAGGCAGAGCCCATCGTTTGACCAGTCACTTGGTGTGGATCCATATGTGCCTGAGTTAAAATGGCAGAACTGTGCGGCCATTTATGGGAACACTCAGTGCAAACTGTTATAAATGGTGCTAATTTTGCCCATCTTTCACGTTTTGCACCAGTTTTTTTTTTTTTTTTTTTTTTTTTTTTTTTTTAAGACCTTAGTTTCCATTAATATTTTAGGGTGATTTTCGAATCTGGCTGGCTTAGTCGTGGAGTTTGCGTCTGAATTCACCTCATGCGTTACTGGATTAAAGTGCTGTAATTGTAGATGACATTGTATGTATGTGTAGAACGGACTTTACTATGGCTATAAGGATAGTAAATGTTATCTAATAGTGAATCATGCTCATTGGAAGTCTGTGCTTGTATGTGTTTTATGTCTGCAAATATAATGTACTAGATTTGTTTTACAAAGTTGTTTCCAACCATAACTCTGTTTGCTAAGACTAAATGTCCTGTTTATGGTAATGGACATGAGCTCTGATTTGAATACTGCACTAGGTTATCATGTCTGCTTGAAGTTACAATAAAGTTCACATTTTTTAGCGCAATTGTAATCTTTGTTTTTCACCCCACAATACTAGAGAATATGCCTGTTCTGTGTTTTGTTACATATACGAACCTTTGTCATAAATCATTCTGAGCACCTAGCACAATGTCTTGTTACTATGAAACCTAACATAGATAGCATTAATGTTTATACTGCCAGTAGTCTTTAAATGGACAATATTACATTTTTAAGAGAAAAAGGTGCCAGAATAACCTAGTTGACTAATCCAGTTCTATGTCTGCTAATTTCATTCACTAGTTTTTAATTTGCCTTTAGCACTTTTAACTTTTATGTCGTGTGATTTTTTTTTTTTCCAATATTTAGGCAAGAACGCTGGTAAAAGGTGTGGATGTTCAATAAGCCTTTTTACTTTTTTTGCAACAACAGACATGACAGGCCAATGTTTAAAAGCTGAACATTCTGGCATTGGTCTGCATGGCATGTACAAAATATTAGCTGAATTCTAATCTATTTTCGGGGGTTTTTCTTTTTTTTTGCTGCAGATTCCAGGCACCCAATTCAATTGAACAGTACTAGAATCCACTGGTTTCAAGTGAGATGGCAAATTATAGAACATGTACTAAGCAATTTTTTTCTTCTGAAAAACAAGTATTGGAAGAAAGCCAACACTGCTCCTCACCCTGAACATACTGTACCCAATGTGTGGTGGGGGCAGCACCAAGCTGGGGGGATGCTCTGCTTCAGCAGCAGTGGGGAAGCTGGTTTGTGGTAATAGGAAGATGGGTGGAGCTAATACAGGGCGTTCTTGGCTATGTTCGCAGGCCGTGCAGTATGCCCCGCAGTTATGTCGGGTATTCAGGTGTGTGTGTGTGTGTGTGTGTGTGTGTGTGTGTGTGTGTGTGTTATCGGCCCCATAGACTGTCATTACTCGTCAATTGTCTCCCTGCCCATACAATCGTATTGTATACGTGGGGAGAGGAGGCGTTATCCATAGTTCTCTGAGAACTGTGGATTACCGTAATGATTGGGGCGCATTTCACTCGTATCAGAGCGCAGTACTCTCCATATGTAGTGAAATGCGTCCCAAAAGACTTGAGACTGGAGCATAGGTTCACCTTCCATAAGGACCACGACCCTAAACCTACATCTAACGCTACAATTGAATGGTTTAATTCAAAGCGTGTTCCTATGGTAGAATGGCCCGAAGTCCTGATTAAAATCCCATTGAGAATGTGGCATAATTAGAAAAAATTGGTTGGCAAACATTTATGAACAGAAATCTGAATGAGCTATAGCAATTTTGTGAAGAAAATGGGACATATGCCAACAGACTTGCAGCTGTCATTGCAACTAAAGGTGGTCGTACAACATTGATTCGGGGCTGAATACATATTCATACTCCACTTACTAACTACATTGTGTTGCTCGATCACATAAAATACAAGTCAACTGTTTTAAATAGAAATGAGGAACAGTTCAGGTACTGGTGAATACTTTTGCAACCAACTGTAGGTAGTTGTGTTTGTAATATACATACTTTACTTATAAATACTTTATGTACTGAATGAGAACATCTCTTAACTTAAGAAAACCCTTGTCCAACTGTTCAATGTTTTAGTGCTTTTTGCACAACTTGCTGATCTCTAACAAGGAACTTAATTACTTAACTCACAACAGGTGATCCCTGATTTACCCAATAAATTTAGGAGATAAATTTGAATTGTGGTTTAAACAGTCCTCATTATACTGTTCATATTTTGACATTAGAACAAGACAACACCTTGCAATTGATAAACAGTACTTTGCCATTGCAAGGTTTCAAGCAGAATGCTCTCAGACAAAAGGTGCCACTAGGTTTAGAGTTTCATGGAGTGTTAGCAGGTTGCTACAGAGACTGGTAGTCGCAGAAAAGCCAAGAAGTGGATGTCTTGGCTGTATCACATGCTGATGACCGCTTCATTGTAAACAATGCCCTGGGGAACGATGATGAATGCTACACAACTCCGTAGACATTTATGGGAGGTGAAAGGCAACCAAGTGTCACGTCTAACCATTTTCAGAAGTGTGGTCCATGTGCTAGACAACCCAACTACACAACCAGAAACGGGCATCATAATCCTGTATGGGCCAGGAATCATCTATGCTGGATAAGAGACCAGTAGTCCTCAGTGCTGTACAGTGATAAAAGTCGATTCACTATGAGTAGAAATGATGGCTGCCAACAATGCTGGAGACGATGAGGAGAGCTCAGTGCGTCAGACAAGTCTTCGGTAGTGGTGGTGTTACAGAGTTGGCAGGTGTGTCTATTCAATACAGAACTACCTTACACTTTGTGAATACTACAATGACGAGCCTCTACTACTTGAATAACATCATTAATCCAGTACTTGTGCCTCTGCATGAACAACACAGGACAAATTCAATCTTTATGGATGACATTGCTCCAGCTCACCAAGGTTGCAGCATTAGAGTGTGTGTTGGAGAGTGGGGTTCTTCAAATAGAGTGGCCTGCACTTTCTCCAGACCTGAATGTCCTGTAACACCTGAGGGATCAGCTCAGTCACTATAAAGAAGTGTGTACCTCTGTACTCCTAAACCTCAGTGACCGGAGGAGTGCAATTCAATTAGAGTGGGATGCCCTGCCTCAGCAGTCAATAACATGACTTGAGAACAGCATGAAATGTTATTGTCATTAGTGTGCATCCTCCACTGTTGCCTTTTGTTTAAGTTGTTTGAGAGGAGAAAATCAATGTTGCCTTTCAGGAAAAAATATAATTTTAGCATGAAATAATGTTTTTCATAAATTTTACCCGCACGGCAATTATCGCAAACTTTTTGTTAGTATATTTGCCCTGTCTCCCATACCTTCTTCCTCTGTTCGAACCTGTGCCATCAGACATTTTTAGCCACCAAGTAGTGTGTTCATGACACAGTATCAGCACTACCCTGGTGGTTTCCTGCTCTGTGATCCACTGTAATCTTAACCCCCTTCCCGACATAGAATGTATGCGTACGCCCTAGCGGGAAGTGACTTCCCGCAAATGGACGTATGCATACGTCCTGGCGATCTTGCGGGCGAGCCGCGCACTATCGCAACATGAGACCAGTGGGAAATTACCGCTGGCCGCATGCCATAACACCCGCTGCTGGAGTGAGCTCCGGCCGCTGGTGATTAACGTGTCATGGTTGCGATAATGAAGCCGCAGGCAGGAGGAGGGAGCTCCTCCTGCCTGCTCCCGTCGGCTGCCGCACTGTAGTGCGGCACCGATCTCCTGTCTGATGGTCCCGGGAAGTGAACGGCACTTCCCGGGGTCATCTGTGACATCACCATGCCTGTGTACTGGCATGCCTTCTAATAGTAATCTGATGATTGCTGTTAGAAGAAAAAGTGTAAAAAAGTAAAACTGAATGTTAAAAGTGAAAAAAAAGTAAAACAAAAAATAACATAAAAACACGTACACCGACCTTTTCCCCTTTACAAACGCCAATCGCCCCAAAAAAGATCAAAAGTAAATAAAGTACCCATATTTGGTATTGACGCGTGTGTAACGACCTGCCCTATAAATCTGTCGCATTAATTAACCAGCACAGTGAACACCACAAAAAAGTAACAGAATTGCTTTTTTTGTTCATCCCGCAGCACATAATATGGAATAAAAAGCGATCAAAAACTCTAATAAACTCCAAAGTTGTACCAATTAACCCTAGAACGCATATTGGGGGCCTTTTAGGCCCCCATGCTTACATTTTTGCTATTATCTGCAAAATTACTTTAGTTAGAATTTTAAAACTCCAGGTATTCCTCAAGTATGTCATTGTTGATAATATCCAGTTCATATTTTTTTTTTTTCATAGGCATTATGGTGTTACAATGCTTGTTTGGTGAAAACTACATCTGTACGAATTGGGGGCCTTTTAGGCCCCTGCTGTTTTTATCATGTTCTCAGAAGTGTTTGTGTCTCAAGTTACTTTATTTGTACTCAGTAATGCTGGTGCAGGGGCCAGGGTGTGGATAATAACATGTGAGGATGTCATGTGATTTTTGGAGGGAGTGATAAGGCCATGACATCACCTCAGGTCCTCTGAACACAGTAATGAGCTGTGTATATAGAGTACTGAGGACAGTATACACTGTGAGCTAATTGCTGAAGGACCTGTGATAAGATAAGCTGTTGAGAGGAAATCTGTTTCATTTTCTAACATCTAGTCAGCAATGGCACAGTCTTCCTCCAAGTGTCTGACGGACCAAGAGATAGAAGCGATTATGTTTCAAAGCGATGATGAAAGTGAACTATCTTTGTCTGATGAAGAATATCTGCCACCAGCTAATCAAACATCCTCATCCAGTGATTCTTCTGATGATGAAGAAGTGAATCTAGTGGATCCTCAAGAAGGGATAAGTAGAACATCCAAACGAATGTTTTTTGGGACAGTAATCCTACATTAGTCGGACGTACTCCAATACACAATATTGTGAGACAGGCTCAAGGAGCTGTGGGAAGTCCCAGTTACTTTACCCCTAAGGGCTTGTTCACACAACGTTTTTGTGATTCGTTTTACGGATCCGCAAAACGGATCTAACAATTGTCAGTTTGATTAACATTGCGTTCAATGACAAAAGCGCATCGCTGTTCCCGCGGGAGATTGGCGATGCGCTTTTGAGAGCTCTCCTGCACTGCGCTTTTCGGTTCCGCTTTAAGAATTGAGATGTCCATTCTACGCAAGTGAAAGCCCATAGGGAATAATGGAGTCCGCTTTTGGTACCTGTCCAAAAGCGCACCACACTGTGTGTACGTATTCCCGGCTGAAAGCGCATCCGAAAAGCGCAGTGCACAGCTGATGGGGGCTGGATCATGGGATGGAGGTGCTGCCGCCGGGTTCGGCACACCGAGCAGAGTGTGCGCTGATGCTGCCGGGCAGGCAGGAGATGAATGGGCTGCGATCACAGTGTGGAGGAGGGGGCGGTGATCGGACAGTGTGGAGGAGGTGGGCTGTGATCGGACAGTGTGGAGGAGGTGGGCTGTGATCGGACAGTGTGGAGGAGGAGCTGTGATCGGCCGGTGTGGAGGAGGAGGGCTGTGATCGGACATCGTGGAGGAGGACAGTGTGGAGGAGGGCTGTGAGAGGGCTGTGATTGGACAGTGTGGAGGAGGAGGGCTGTGATCGGACATCGTGGAGGAGGACAATGTGGAGGAGGGCTGTGAGAGGGCTGTGATCGGACAGTGTGGAGGAGGAGGGCTGTGATCGGACAGTGTGGAGGAGGAGGGCTGTGATCGGACATCGTGGAGGAGGACAGTGTGGAGGAGGGCTGTGATCGGACAGTGTGGAGGAGGAGGGCTGTGATCGGACATCGTGGAGGAGGACAGTGTGGAGGAGGGCTGTGAGAGGGCTGTGATCGGACAGTGTGGAGGAGGAGGGCTGTGATTGGACAGTGTGGAGGAGGAGGGCTGTGATTGGACAGTGTGGAGGAGGAGGGCTGTGATTGGACAGTGTGGAGGAGGAGGGCTGCGATCGGACAGCGTGGAGGAAGAGGGCTGCGATCGGACAGCGTGGAGGAAGAGGGCTGCGATCGGACAGCGTGGAGGAAGAGGGCTGCGATCGGACAGCGTGGAGGAAGAGGGCTGGGATGGGACAGCGTGGAGGACGAGGGCTGCGATCGGACAGTGTGGAGGAGGAGGGCTGTGAGAGGGCTGCGATCGGACAGTGTGGAGGAGGAGGGCTGTGATTGGACAGTGTGGAGGAGGGCTGTGAGAGGGCTGCGATCGGAGAGTGTGGAGGAGGAGGGCTGTGATCGGACATCGTGGAGGAGGAGGGCTGTGATCGGACATCGTGGAGGAGGAGGGCCTTGATCGGACATCGTGGAGGAGGAGGGTCTTGATCGGACATCGTGGCGGAGGAGGGCCTTGAGCGGACATCGTGGAGGAGGAGGGCCTTGATCGGACATCGTGGAGGAGGAGGGCCTTGATCGGACATCGTGGAGGAGGAGGGCTGTGATCGGACATCGTGGAGGAGGAGGGCTGTGATCGGACAGTGTGGAGGAGGAGGGCTGTGATCGGACAGTGTGGAGGAGGGCTGTGATCGGACAGTGTGGAGGAGGGCTGTGATCGGACAGTGTGGAGGAGGGCTGTGAGAGGGCTGTGATCGGACAGTGTGGAGGAGGAGGGCTGTGATCGGACAGTGTGGAGGAGGGCTGTGAGAGGGCTGTGATCGGACAGTGTGGAGGAGGGCTGTGATCGGACAGTGTGGAGGAGGAGGGCTGTGATCGGACATCGTGGAGGAGGGCTGTGATCGGACAACGTGGAGGAGGGCTGTGAGAGGGCTGTGATCGGACTGTGTGGAGGTGGGCTGTGTGAGGGCTGTGTTCGTACTGTGTGGAGGAGGGCGGTGATCGGACAGTGTGGAGGAGGAGGGCTGTGATCGGACAGTGTGGAGGAGGGCTGTGATGAGAGCGAGAGAGAGAGAACAGGCATTAAAAGTGCATCCAGAAAACGGATCCGTAAAACGCATCCAAACAGCATACAAAACGGATCCAAAAAAAAGCAATAGCTGTTGCGTTTTTGGGATCCGCTTTTCAGATGCAGTTTTGATGCAGTTTTCACTGGTAAAATACGGATCCGTAAAACGCATCAAAAACGGATCCAAAACGTCGTGTGAACAAGCCCTAAAGATGTATTCTGTACTTATTTTTCTGACAATATTGCAGAAGAGGTCCTATTATGTTCAAACCTAGAAGGAAGACGTATCGCTTCTGCAAAAAATAAGTCCTGGAAAAATATCTCAAAAGAGGAACTTTATGCATATATTGGACTTTTCCTGCTGGCAGGGAGTCAAAAATCGTATGATGTCCCAATACGAGAATTATTTCTGGACCCACTTTCTGATCCACAGTGACAATGTCAGTGGGCAGATATGAGGAAATTAGAAGAATCATTCGCTTTGATGATAAGCGAACTCGTGCAGCGAGGTTTGAAACAGACAAATTAGCCCCTATCAGTTATATCTGGAACATATTTATCAAAAATTGCACAAAACTTTACAATCCTAGTACTAATGTTACTGTAGATGAGCAACTTGTACCGTTCAGAGGACGCTGCAAATTCATACAATACATGCCCAGCAAGCCAGCCAAGTACGGAATATAAAATCTTCTGGATGTGTGATTCTGCAAATTATTATGGCATAAATGGCGTAATCTACTGTGGCAAAGAGGTTGGTGCACCAGTACAGAAGGATCTGGGGTCTGAAATAGTCAAAACTCTTGCTGTTCCAATATTCAATTCAGGTAGAAACATCACTATGGACAATTATTTCACCAATGTTGAACAAGGCAATTTTCTGCTTGCAAAAGCTATTACACTTGTTGGTACTATAAAGCAAAACAGACGTGAAACTCCAGCAGCACTCAAACACAATTGTCAGCGAGCACTTTATGAGAGTGTCTTTGGATTCAATAACAAAGCGACTTTGGTATCTTACAAGGCGAAGAAGGAGAAATCTGTAATTTTACTCAGTACCATGCATCACGATGGCAGTGTTGACAGCAATAACCAAAAATTGAAACCAGAAATCATCCTGCATTACAATGCAACAAAAGGAGGTGTAGATAAAATGGATGGGATGGTGGGAGAATTTTCGTGTAAGAGGCAAACAAAACGATGGCCTGTAGTACTATTTTCAAATATGCTTGATGTAGCAGCCCTAACTTCATTCATTATTTATACAGAAACTCATCCGGAATTTCATGCACAGAGGAAGGACAGGAGACGCTTATTCTTGAAGGACCTTTGTCATGAACTTGTAATGCCTCACATGATAGAGCGAAGCGACTTGAAATGCTTGCCAAAGCAAACTAAAGAAGCAATGAAACGGTGTGGCGTACAGTTTCAGATTATTCCAGAGCCAGGAGAAAGAAAACGAAAGCGTTGTTTCATGTGTCCAAGAAGCATAGAGAGGAAAACTGAGCGATATTGTTCCACTTGTAAGGAAATTATTTGCAAAGAACACTCTTCTGAAAAAATAACATGTCAGAATTGTTTTGAAGACTAATATAATAGAAAAGAAAGTTAGAATAAAAATGTAGCTGCAGCTAGTTTGCTATAGATTTCTATGCATTTTTGTGTGTTTTCATGTCTTTGCGTGAAATTTGGGAAAAAAATTTTTTGGGTGTTTTCTGTGAAAAATTATAATTAAAATGTTGTCCACTATTCATATTTTATTGAGCAATTTTGAAATAAACTTGTGAAAGTTATTTAAGTGTGTTTTTCTACATTATGTGCATGGGGGCCTAAAAGGCCCCCATGACTTTAATATGTATATTTTTAACGTCATGCGTTCTAGGGTTAAAACGTCCATTCATCCCGCAAAAAAAATGTCCTTACACAGCTATGTATACGGAAAAATAAAAAAGTTATGGCTCTCAGAAGACAGCGATGCATAAATATTGTTTTACACAATAAAACATTTTTTTTTTTTTTTTTAGTGCTTCAAAATAAAAAAAATATATAAATTGGGTATCGCCGTAATCGTATTGACCCAGAGAGTAAATCTAACTTGTCACGGATACTGCGCGATGAGCGCTGTTAAAAATAAAAATAAAAACACTACTAGGATTGCAGTATTTTCTTCACCCTTTCTTCCAAAAAATGGGTTTAAAACTGATCAAAAAGTTTTGTCCCCCAAAAAATGATACCAATAAAGACATCAACTCATCCCGCAAAAAACAAGACCCAACACAGCTCCTTAAACTGAAAAATAAAAAGTTATGGCTCTCAGACTATAGCGATGCAAAAACGTGTTTTCCATTTTTGAATAAAAGTGTTTTTATTGTGTAAAAGCAGTAAAACATATTAAAAAAAATACAAATTGGGTATCGTTGTAATCGTATTGACCTGCTGAGTATAACTAGCATGTCATTTATACCACACGGTGACCGCTGTAAAAAATTAAAATAAAAAACACTATTGGGAATGCTGTATTTTGTTCAAAATGCCTCACAAAAACCTTAATAAAAAGTGATCAAAGTGTCATATGCACCCCATAATTGTACTAATAAAAACATCAACTCATCCCACAAAAAACAAGCCCATAATCAGCTCCGTGCACAGAAAAATAAAAAAGTTATGGCTGTCAGAATAGGACAACAACAAAATGCAATTTCTTATAGACCTAATTCTATTGTGTAAAATTAATAAAACGTACAAAACTATATAAAATTTATATCATTGCAATTGTACCGACCCCCACAGTAAAGTTTTCCTATCACTTATCCCGTACGGTGAACACTGTAAAAATGAAGCCCAAAAACAATGGTGGAACTGCGTTTTTCCCCCCCATTTTTCATAGCCCAATGCTAAAAAATACTATGGACCACCTGTATACTAAAATGCACAGTACATCCCTAGATGAGATCCATGAGGGATGTTAAATCCAAAATGGGGCGACTTCTGGAAGGTTTCACCTTTTCTCGTACTTTTGGGGGGCCTTTGCAATGGGACATGACCCCACCGAAATCTGCGTTCCAAAAGCAAAATAGCGCTCCCTCATTTGTATGCCCTGCCATGCGCCCAAACAGCAGTTTACACCCATATGTAGGGTATTGCCGAACTTGGAAGAAATTGCTTAACAAAATTTGGGATGCTTTTTTTACAGGATTCCTTGTAAAAATTCAACATTTTCAGCTAAAATTGCAGATTGTTGGAAAAAAAAAAATCGTTTTCCCAGCCTAGCGCAAAAAAATTTTTGTAAAAACACCTGTGGGGGGTTAATATACTCACTTCCCACCCCTGGATATATTCCTTAAGGGGTGTAGTCTCCAATATGGGGTTCTTTTTGGGTGTTTGGCCAAATAGCGCACTAGGCCCAACATGTGGGATTCTCTGAAACAGCAGAGTCTGGGGAATCAATTTTAAATTTCCCCTTTCCCTGATCACATCTCCCAGTTCTTGTGAATAATGGCTGAAATTGAAAATCTGCAAAAAAAAAGTGAAATTTTAATTTGTTCCACTTTGCTTTAATCTTTTATCGAAACACCTAATGGCTAAAAATTCCTAAAGCTGTTTGAATACTTTAAGGGTGTAGTTTCTTAGTTGAGGTCATTTATGGGGGTAATCTAACAAAAGGGCCCCCAAAACCAAATACGTTAGAACTGGAAGGGTCCCTAAAAAAAAAATGTTATATTGAAAATTTTTTTGAAAATTGAAAATTACTACTAAATTCGAAGCCCCTACTATAATTAAAAAAAAAACAGAACTAAAAAAAAGAGCCCAAACCTACAGTAGGAATTGGTAGATGCTAGTTAACTAGCTATTTTTGAGTGGAAAAAATATCTGTCTTACATGCGAAATTTTTGAAGTTTGAAATGGTAAATTTTTCTAATTTTTTCACGATACTTTGATATTTTTCACAAATAAAAAAAAGGACTTTTTGGACCAAAATTTTCTTACTATCTTAAAGCCCCAATGTGTCCACGGAGAAAACAGATCTCTGAATCACATGGATAGGTTAAAGTGTCAAAAAGTTATTTGCACATAAAGTGATACATGGCAGATTTAAAAATGGGGCTCTGTCAGAGAGGCCAAAACTGGCTCCGGCGGTAAGGGGTTAAAGTTTTGCAAAGTTGGGAACTGCTCCGTTTCTTTTTATTTGCCTGACACAACCATGGTAGCAATCAGAAATTAGACCTGAAAGAAAGTAAGAAGATAGTATTCCAAGGATTCAAGGGCCCGTTTGATGGTCACAAACTCCCCCTCAGCTATACTGTCGTTTTTTTTCAACTGGTATGAGTTTCCTGCTGAACTATATGATGGGATGCTACTCTTCTTCTTGGGAAGGAACTGCACCCAGTCTCACATCAGAGGCATCCGTTTGTACAGAAAACTCCCATTTAAAGTTGGGCATGATCAGAAGTGAACGCTTGCACATGGCCAATTTTAATTCTCAGAATGCCTTTTCTGCCTCTAGGTTCCACTGGATCATAACCGACTTACTGTGTCTAGTCCCATCTGTTAGGGTTACAGTATTTATTTTGTTAAAAAAAATAAAATTATTGTAAAAAAAAGGTACCAGGACTAGCAAGACAACATAGATATAGAAAATTAAGAATATGTGACAAGGGATCAGTCAAACAGGTTACAATTGCAGAAGACATAGCCATATATCCATATAAAACAAGTACTTTAACAAGTAAAATAATGTCAGAATCAGATATAATAATAAAAAGAAAGTTGCGAACAGATGCAGCCAGTGGCAATAAACAACGAATGGCGTCCATGACTTAAGTTATACAATTGGGATTAGACATATGAACAATGGAGAGCCTATCTGATCATGCAAGAGGGGGACCCAGAGAGGGAGAAATGAGGAAACACTTATCCCCCATTGGTAAATACAGCAAGACTAGAACGAGATGTCCAGCACTAAGAGATCCAACCACCAAATAAAATACTTAAAAGGAATCGTGCCATTTCTTCCACATTTTAGAAAATTTGGCAGGGCCTCCCTATGATGAAAAATGTACTTCTTAAAAGGGAGAGTAACGGAACCCGCATTGATCCATTCCTGTAATGTGGGAGTATGATTAGACATCCAGTGACGAACAATTGTTTTCCAAGCGTTAAATAAAAGCTCAATAAGACATAAACAGTCTGAGAAAGAGGGGGAATATTCACGGCCTAAAAATAATACACGGTCTAGGGTCATCAGGAACTGGCCATCCCATCCTATAATTTAGAAATTTGAGAACCTGGCCTCCAAAAGCCCCGTATCTTTGGACAGGGCAACAGACGGTGAAAAAAATTGCCCAGCAAATTTGGACATTTCTGACATTCATCAGGGAGATCAGGGTGAAGTTTATGTAAGCGACCTGTAGTATAATATGCTCGATGGGGAGACTAGCCTAGGTATTTCTAAGGCCAAAGCCCATTGTTCCTCAGAAATACTCCCCACATCCCCCTCCCATGTGGATCTTTTAGATAAGAAAGGAGTACCCAATTTCTACCACAATAGCAGGGCATATAAACTAGGCACTAGCCCCCATGAGATAGGAGATAGCAGTAGGTGTGGTAAAGTGAATTCCTGAAACACTGTCAGGGGAAGTGATAGTGCAATGCATGTCTTGGCTGTTAGAACTGATAGAAGCAAGAATTAGACATTTAAAAACTCAGAGGCCAGGGATTGAAATGTTAAACACCTCTATCATACACCTGAAAAAGATATACAATATCCTTTTGCTTCCAAAAAGAAACAGCAAGAGACTGAAGCTCAGGCAACTAAGTATTATCCCACAAGGGGTATATTCATCTACCCCAGAAATGTAAATTAGAGTGTGTTGAGAAAAGTGCATATAGGGGATAAATACAAAAGAGACCTCTTGGCTTGACAAGGAGCTCCATGACGGTCAGGCTAACAGAATGGTTCCACAGGGCCATAGCGGTGCAGCCCAATAGTATAACTGCAGGTCAGGGAAAACTGCACCCTCCATATCAATAGGATGTTGCAAGACCTGTAAAGAAAGACGAGCCCTACCACTATTCCAAATAAAGGACAGCAATCATGAATTTAGTTTCTTTTTTTTTTTTTAATTTTAAATTTTTATTAGTTTTTACAACCATAAAGCCACGCAGGGCTATTAACAGTAATACACACGATGCTTTAACGATGTAATAACATTAGCAGTGTACCACACAACGCATATGAATTCAAACATTACACTATGACTGCTGTTATAAAATACGAGGCTTGAGAGCTGTCTTAGTAAGCACCCAAGATAACTGCAACTGACAGCCCTTTAAACAAAGAAGACAATTACATACATAGACAACTAACAAGACAGGGGGAAGACCCAAGACAAGACACACAAGGACAAAGGAGTTTCCCAAGCTATACCCGCAACCCAACCATATCTGTAGTATATTCTACAAGTCTTGTAGAAATACAAATAAACACCCCAGGGTTTCCATATGTGGTCAAAGGGGTCCAGCTGATCATGAGACAAGGCAGTGAGGTATTCCATACCCTAACCTTTTGAAACCGGAGACACACATAAATGTCTGGTGGAATAGAAGTTTGCTTCCAAAAATTTGCAATCAAACATTTGGTAGCTGTCACTATATACAGAAAAAGTCTACCCTCCTTACGTCCTAATGGGCCTAGGGAATATTAAAGAAGGAAAGTGCTCGCTGTGAGAGGGACCCTAACCTGAGTAATGGTCCAGCACCATAGACTGGCCCTTTCCCTCCAAAGTGGCCTTATTAATCTGCAGTCCCAAAATATATGCTGTAGAGTCGCTCCCGGACCCCCAACATCTCCAGCAACAGTCCGGGATTTCGGGTTTTAAGCTTATGCAGAGGACGGGAGTATGATACCAGTACATTAAAAATCTTGTACTGGTTTTCTTTAATTGACCGAACAGCGATCGGGCAGCCTGTTTCCCAAAATCAGCTGCCAGGTGTCTCTGAGATGGGGACCCCAGATACTCCTCCCATTTTAACCATATATGAATGGATCAAAGGCGAGTCTGCGAGGGGGTGATTAAGAACTTGTATATTGCGGATATCAAACCCTTAGTCGAACAACCTGCTCTACAGATTTTTTCAAACATAGTGGGGGAGACACTGTACGGTTTTCAAGATAGAAGCAAAAAGTGTCTGATCTGAAGGTAGGAATAGGCGGCCGAAAGGGGCAAGCCCATGTGCGGAACGTAAAATATCAAAAGATTTCAAAGTCATTTTCGATGATCCACCATATCTGCAAACTGAAACAGCCTGCGGTCAAACCAGGGTCTAAAGATTCCTCATCTGGTCCGCACATCCAACATAAAGGTGGAAGAGAAATGAGGGGTCATTGCGGAGATCGAAAATCCAATTTACCACAACCCATATTTTTGTAGCATCGCTTCCAAAAAATATCTCTAGTGAGGGTCATGGAGTGTAGGAGGGTGACGTTCATTTATGAATTTAGTAGGGGTCCCACAATAGGAGTTGGATGAATGGGGCCAACCCCCAACTTCTCCACCTCCCTCCACCGGGAAAGTAAGCAAATAACGCGGACCATGATGGTATGGGCTCGCCAGCTGACGACCCATTTAATATTTGGCTATTTTCTGGCATCCGCCAAACCTCCATTTTCCCTGCCCGCCACCAGAACATTCCGGGAGATCCTATGTCCTCTTATTACCCCAGACAAAGTGGGTCAGATCTGACTGTAAAGAGCGAAGGAGTTTCATTGGGACTGGGACAGGCAAGGTTTCGAAAAGGTACATCAATTTCGGGAGGATGGTCATTTTAATCGCTGCTATGCGGCCGAATAAAGAAAGAACCAGCTTGTTCCACCTACCCAAAGTAGTCTCTTTATCTCCACTACAAGCCTGGAAAATTGTGCTTAAAAAGAGAGGTATAGACTGGCGTCAAATATACCCCTAAGTATCTCAAACTCTCTGTTTGCCATCGATACTGGAAATTAGCCTTTAGTAGAGACAGGAGCGCTCCAGAAATATTCACGGGCCCATAGCTTCCGTCTTGGATGAATTAATTTTATAACCGGATAGAGCTCCAAATTTGACTAAAAGGGCTTGCAGATTAGGAAGGGAGACCATAGGGTTAGTTAGTGTGAGGAGAACATCATCTGCATACAGTGAGATCTTAAAATGCGTGTCTTTTAGCTGAACACCTCCAATGTCATCATGTCGTCTAATTGCTGCAGCCAGGGGTTCAATGCAAAGTGCAAAAAGCAACGGGGAAAGGGGGCAGCCCTGTCGGGTTCCATTTTGTATTTAAAAGCGGTTGCGATGTGCATGCGGAGTCTAATAGTAGCAAAAGGGGGAGATGAGACCTGGGAGTGCGTTAACAAACGGACCACAAATCCCAAATGCCTCAACGTGTAGACATAAAGGCCCATTTAAAAGGCGATCGAAGGCTTTTTTCGGCATCTAAGCTGAGGAGAAGCATAGGGTCTCCCCCTCCTATTCTTTTATTTTCAATCAGGTCGTCCTCTTCTTTGGATTATTTTCCCACCCCTGCCTACAATGGAACAAAATCCCACCTGATCTTTATGTACCAATCGAGGCAATAAAGAGGAAAGCTGTTTGCCAGTATCTTGGTAAATATTTTTAAAATCCGCATTTAACAGAGCAATGGGTTCTGTAGCTAGCGCACTCCGAGGGGTCCTTATCAGGTTTAGGTATTCACGGTGATAAATGAGTGCAGCATTTTTGGGGGGAACCGTAGCCCTTTTCATGAAAGATTAAAGACTGCAGCCATAGTGGGTAGCAGTTGAGCTTGAAAAAATTTGATAGTAGAGGATGGGTAAGGCCATCTGGACCCGGAGATTTTTCCCTGAGGCAAGCCTTTAAAGTATCCACAATCTCCTCTTCAGTGATCGGGAGATTCAGCAGGCCACTTCGTTACTGCCAAGCTTTGGAAGGTTTACGGACAAAAAGAAAGTCCTGTAAAAAGGTTTCCCCGTTCTCCGGGGTCCGAAGGCAAACCTTCTGGGTTTATTATATAGCTTAGTGTAAAAGGAATGGAAAAGGCCTGCTACAGTGTCGGGGTCAGAACACGGGATTCGTAGCCATTTTTGTAGTGTAGGGGGTTGGGGACTGGGCCTTTTCATCACGAAAGCATTTTTGCTGTAAAGAATGAGGTTTGTTGGCCCCTTTCATAATATTTATTGACGTAAAGGGGAATAACCACAACAACTTCTCAGTAACATGCAGCGCAAGGGTTTTCAGCTTTGATCGCAAACTCAATACCTGACCAGAGTGTTTCCTAGTGGGGTTCGTTGCTAGTTTAGCTCCAGCAGTTCAATGGAAAGGCAAACATCCTCTGGTTTATTCCCTATCTTTTTTCAGGCGAGATCCTAGTGCTAAAACATTTCCCCCGCAACACGCTTTATGCGCCCTCCCTTAGGACAGCCCCCGGATCCCACTGAGCCCATATTAATCTCAAAGAACTCCTTTAAATGTGTGGGCAATTCTTCCCTGGGTTTTGAGAGTCTTAAAGCAAGAATTCGTTGAGTCTCCAGTGGCATTTCCTCAAAGAATGTTTCCCAAAACGTCAGTGTAAGACTGATTGGGGCGTGGTCAAAACCACGTAATCGAGCCCACCTCGGTCGACCCCAAATCATTCGGAGAGCTAACACTTTTCCCAAAAAAATTTAGTCTATCCTGGGTGCGACTGGTGCGGATTCGAGTAAACGTATAGACCTTATCCGATGGGTGGAGAAATGCGCCACAAATCGAATAAACTGAACTGTCGTATCATTTTGGCGAAAGCCCCTGGAGAGACCACGCTGAGCTCGGAAGAAGTATTTGGATGTAATTGCAGCTTATCATAGACTTCAGAGAAAACAAGATTAAAGTCTCCTCCCATAATAGTCGAAAGGGGGATAGATGCGACAGGCGAAGGAGAAAACCGTTTAAGGAAGGGCAGCTGCCCTGCGTTAGGTAGGTACGCGTTACATAAGGTAATAGGTGTACCAGTCAGGACACCCTCCAAAATCAGAAAACGTCCCCCAGGATCTGAGAACGCAGTATGAATCTGTATGGGACAAGACCTGGAGATTAGGGGCGGCGACCCAGCCTTCTTCCTATCCCTTTAGAAGCAACATATTGTACAGGGTACAAGTGCTTGACAAAATTGAAATTGCCCTCTTATTGAGTGGGTCCCCTTGCACAAAGACAATATCTGCTGGTTCCCGTTTGAGATCAGTGAGTTTGGGGCCGCCTTTTGGCGTTAGAGTTAAGACCCTTGACATTTAAATGACCTTTTCTTAACCATTGGATAGGTAATACATAGAACCACTATAAGCTGATCGCAAGGTAACAAATTTAATGTAACGTACCAATCTGCAATGGGAAAAAGAGCTGGAGCACTTCAAGGCATCTGGGAAACAAGAGGGAAAGGGAAACACAAACAATACAAAACAACAGATAACAACATAAATTTGACATCTTCTAGAAACCAAACTATAAAGAGTTCCGGAGAGGCACTAAGTACTAGAATACCTGAACTAAGAAAATCCTGAGGGTAACCCTATCACTATTACTAACTACCGCCTCTAGGGGGAATAGAAAAACAAACCGAAGTTAATTGAACACAGTTACTAACACAAAAATCCTACTGACACTGGAACTACTAGTGTAAAATGCCTCGCATGTGGCTATTAAGAAGGGGGCAATCCGCTGTAAAACTAGTGTAGCTAAGGGGAAAATGTATAACCTTGAGAGAAAGAACTCAGCAATGCAACAGCTTCCGCACAATTAATCTAACAACCTGAGGGAAGAAATACTCTAAGTAAGAGCAATAGACATAAGGTCGATAATTGCCATACCCACGGTACGGCCCAGATGAATCAGAACCAGCAAGGACCTTTAATATCCCCTCTCCAGTAACCCATCAGGTCCCTGCGAATGCCGGCCGACGAGAGGGAGACTTTCGAGGGTTTTCTAAGGGACGTCGTCTCTTTTGTTGAATTGAACCTGCTGCCAATTGGGGCTGGAGCTGGGGAGGAACCACAGGATTCCAATTGGGGAGGTCAGGCACAGGAATGTCCAGAGTGGCACAGAATCTGGAAGATCCTCATAATCCCGAAGAGCTGCAAGCGCCACCTTTCGTCACTAACAGAGCAAAAAAAGGGAAAAACCCCCACCGATATGCTATATTCCGATCTTTCAAAAATATCAGCAGAGGTCCGCAGTTGTCTCCTTTTTTGCAGAGTGATCCAAGAAAGGTCTGGAAATATCTGTAGATGGGCTCCTTGATGTTCCACTGTGCGCATTAGTCGGGCTTTAGCCATAATTCTTTCTTTCAGCTGGAAATCATGGACACAACATATAACATCTCTAGGACAGGAAGCAGGGCCCTTCGGTTTAAAAAGCCCGTGGGCACGATCCAACTTGATGTTGTGAGTAGACGGCTCCCCTAGAAGTCCATTAAACACGGTCCCCAGAACCTGATAAGATCTTCCTCGCCTTTCAACCTCCGGGAGGCCCCTAACTCTTATGTTGTTCCGCTGCCCCTATTATCCAGATCTTCCAGGTGTTTGTTTTGGGCTTCCCGCAACATTTTGGCCTGTGAACGCCCATAGCGCTTCTATACACGATAGACGCCGGGTGTTTATTATGTGCTGATTCCAGAGTTTCCCACCCTACAGCTAATTGGCGAAAAACACCCCTGACTGGGGCAATCTCGGCCCAACAGGCTCTGACTTCAGCAATTAGTTGTTTAAAAATCCTCTTTAGTAGGGGGAGATGTGAGGTATACTTTCCATCAGGTGTACTGGACAAGGGGGTTCCGCAGCGCCACCATATCGTCCATAGAGGGCAAAGGGGACGAGGCCCAACGTCTAAGGGAGCAGTAATCACATTGGAATGAGCGTCCCCAGTGTCAGGCGGACCACCCAGAGCAGCATGAGGCGACAGAGTGGAGGTGCTCTTACGCTCCTTCGGTATAGGTTGCATTTTAGAGGACATACCGCTCGACAACACAGAAACTGTGGCAGGAAGACCACCTGAATAGATGCAGGGGAAGAGCTGGCAAGCAAGAACTGTTGCAGGCTATGCAAGCTTGTGAACAGGGACCCCAGGTTGTGAACCCTCAGGGTGCTCAAGAACGTCCGGCTTAAGTCCTTGTTGCCAGGGTAACAGACCACCTCTGCTGAAAGGTGGAGAAGGGAGCACTCTGCGCTTCAGGGGGCTGAGGAATTGTGGGGCCCCAAGGACGTGCAGACGGTTTAGAGAAGGGGAGAACTGAAAATCAAGGGAGGGCGAACCCTTTACTATGTCCCCTTTCAAGCCTACAGGAAAAAGCACTGGTGTGGGGGAGAGCTCCAAACAGGACCCTGTACCTGGGCTTGATCGCTGCTGTGCATCCAGAGATCCTGTGTGCTGGCCCCTTAACGTATCAGCCAGGGCCCAAAGGGGATGAGCTGCAGCTCCTCAGTGTGCCCGGACGCTCCCCTCGGCAGCGAGGATCCGTGCCGGGCCGCCCGACTGAAGATGGCGGCGCTTCCGGGTTTCCCACGTTTGGGGATGCCGAGGTACTCTCCAGCCGCGGCAACCGCGATCCGGTAGGCGACTGCTGCGAGCGCGGCCCCGGTCTCCTGCGTTTTAAACAGGCGGGATCCCCGATGTGAAGCGCGCTGTGTTGCCGTGGCCCGGGGAGCGGCGCCGGGAACTGTGCGGACCCGCTGCAGCCGTGGGGGACAATGAGATGCCGATACCCGGGGTTAGGTATCTCCTCAACGCCCGTCCGTGCTCCTTGGTTCTCTGAGGTCTTCCCTGTGGCTGGGTTCTTTTTTCTGCGTCCCTTCGCCAGGATGAATTAGGATTGCCCCCAGGCTGGTCAGTTCAGCTCAGGAGAGCAGGGATCACACGTCCATCTTCCTCAGCGGTAAGCCACGCCCCCCCATGAATTTAGTTTCTGGAAAACGGCCAAGTTAAGATACACTGGAGAATGTAGAAGAACATAACATTTTGGGGATTAAGACCATTTTAACCAGGCTAATCTGAGCCACTAACGACAGCAGAAGCTTACTCCCCAATAAAGGGGAAATATTCAGTGCTTGGTACTCCAAAGGGTCTCTAGAAATAGTTACTTCTAGATATGTGCAGGGGGAGGACCACTTAAGTGATAGGGTGAAGACTCTGCGTGAAGAGGACAAAATCCTGGGATTACATGTTGCGGTCTTTGTTCATTGTTTACTCAAACCTGAATATGGTCTAGAGTGCTCAACCACTGCTAGTGCATTAGATAGAGAGTTGTCAGGGACTTGCAAATATAGTATGGCGTCATCCACATAGAGACCGAATCAAATGCCTTATTAGTATCTAATGACGCAAGCCACTACTGGGATAACAGTATTGGCATATGGCAGTTCGGCTGCTGCAAAATTCATGTACAGACGTTGTAAATTCGTGGTGGTGTGCCTACCTGGCATAACAGCAGTTTGGTCTGTATGAATTAGTGAAAGGATGGCAGAATTAGGCATATGGCTAAAAATTTGGTAAGGATCTTAATTAGAGATGGGCGAATTTCTCAAAAATTCGATTCGTTTCTTTTGAATTTTTTTTTTTTTTTATTTTTGTATTTCTTTTTTCTTTTGTTTTTCTTTATTTTTTATTTTTCTCTTTTTTTTTATATTTTTTTTTTTATTTATTTTTTTTTTTTGTTTCTTATTTTTCTTTTTTTATTTTTTTTCTCCTTTTTTCTTTTTATTTTTTTTTTTTTGGTCACTTCGCCGAATTTTCCGACAAATTATGTTTCGTTACCGAATGTACTTCGGCAAGAACAAAATCGCGTTAAAAAGCTGCTATTTCAGGTGCACAGAGCCCTGCGGGTGCTGTAGAATGTTGTGCATGCTTAAATATGCAGAGGGAAGCTTGGGTTTGGGTTTCATACAAATGTTGTGTTTTTGTTATTGACACGCAGATGACTGCGACCGCTCTTAGAATCGCTCACTATAAATTACCTGGGCACTTCAGAGGTCAAACTGACCAAAAAACTCAAGCGGGAATGTAGCCGATAAAGTCATGCCAGCGAAAGCTGGGAAAAAAACAAGCTGGAGAGCTCAGGTGGCAACATTAGTGTCAGAGTGTGGACGGTGACGGCGGCAGCACACAGCAGAATGAGGTAGGCAGTGGCCACAATGACATTTGGACGTGGCAAAACCGAGGAAGCCACAGAGTGGCACAATGACTGAGAGCGGAGGTTCACGGGCGGCAGCAGTATGAGGTATGTCAGGCAAGTGGCACAATGATTTCTGGAGGTGCAAAACAGGAGGAAAGCCACAGAATGGCACATCACACTGTGTGGAGGTCACGGCGGCGCAGCAGTATGGAGATCAGGCAGTGGGCACAATGACATTCTAGAAGGCTGGCAAATACAGGTATTAGGGCCACAAAAGTTGGCACAATGCACAATGATTACAGTGTGGAGGTCACGACCTCGCAGCAGCATGAGATCAGGAGTGGCAAATGACATTCTGGAGGGGCGGCAAAACAGTATTGGGCCACAGAGCGGCACAATCACACAGTGTGGAGGTCTCGGCAGGCAGCAGTATAAAGATCAGGCAGTGGCACAAATGACATTCTGGAGGCGGCTAACCAGTATTAGGCCACAGGAGTGGCAACAATGATACAGTGTGGAAAGGTCACGAACTGCAGCAGCATGAGATCAGGCTGTGGCACATGACATTCTGGAGGCGGGCAAAACTGTATTAGGCACAGAGTGGCACAATGATACAGTGTGGAGGTCCGACGCAGCAGCATGAGATCAGGCAGTGGAAATGACATTCCTGGAGGCGGCACAAATCAGTATTAGTCCACATAGTGGCACAATACACAGTGTGGAGGATTCACGGAGGCAGCCAGTATGAGATCAGGCAGTGGGCACAATGACATTCTGGAGGCGGCTAAACAGTATTAGGGCCACCGAGTGGCACTAATTATACAGTGTGGAGGTCACGGACAGCGAGCCAGCATGTAGATCAGGGCAGTTGGCCAATGACATTCTGGAGGTGGCAAAAAACAGGAGGAAGCCACATAGTCGCACAATGACTGCAGGAGCGGATGGTCTCAGGCGCGGCAGCAGCATGAGGTCGGGCAGTGGCACAATGAAACAGTGTGGTGGAGTGGCAGCAGACACAGCTTGACAGCATGAGGTCAGACCGTGGCAACAATGACACAGTGTGGATGTCACTGGCAAACAGCAACAGCAGCAGCAGCCTGAGGTCCATTAGAGTCGGCACAATGACAGAGAGTTGGAGGGTGGGTGGCAATACCAGTACCTGGTAAAGATGGTGGTAGGCAGATGGAGAAAACTGGCAGCGATGTGTGGCATCAGGCGGGTTGCGGCATTCAGAATAGTGCTGAGGCAGGTAGTTTGAACCCAGACTGACGCCTAATAAGGCCATTGGTGTGTGGAAATCCTGGCCGCATCCTCGCCTGGATTCATTCTTGACAAAGGTCAGTCGTTCCACATTACCCGTGGGACCAACGGGTTCTCTGTGGGGTAACATGGCCCGCGCACTGAACACCCGCTCTGATGCCACACTACTGGCCGGGTCAGGACAGCTTTCACACTGCAAACTCGGCAAGTTGCGGCCCACACATCCAAGTTTGGCTGCCCAGTTAGTCCGCAGATCTTCTAACTGAGGTGGCGAGTGCTTTCAAGTAGGCCACAACCTGTTGGTTCAGGGACTGCTCCAGGTTCCTGCTGCTGCTGCTGCTGGCGATCTTGCCTCCTCAACTAGGGGGTGAAGGAAGATGCTCATCAGTGACTCCAGGACTTACGGTATACTACTGATGGAGCTGAGGTACTGCTCCTACCCCTCCACCTTCTTTTTATTTTTTTTATTTTTTTTTTTTTTTTTTTCCCCAGCGAGCCGCGGCAGTAGTACAGTTTGATCGCTGAGGGAACCCCGGTCAGACCTGTCCAGAGGAGGGAAGATGCCGCACATAGGCAAGAGCCAACTGATTACGGAGGTTTTCCCTATAGTATTTGAGTTTTCTTCTCTTCAATAGCTGGAAGAAAAAGGCTCCCATTTTGAATGGTAGCGAGGTACATTAGGGTGGAGAGCCAGAAGTCTTTCCCTCTGCAGGGTATGTGGATATTCGGCTGTCACTAGAGTGAAATAAGCATGCTGAGGGCCATTCTGCACAAGTGGACTCCGAGGGCTCCCTTGCCTCCATTTCCACTGTATACTGCCACACGGTCTTGGGGGTCATCTGCCTCGTCTTCCTAATCTCCATCCACTCCTCCAGCTGTCTCCTGCTCCTCCTCTCCTTGTTCACCTGGGTAGAAAAATCCACTCATTTCACCAGGACAATGCTTATGCTCCAATGTCCTCCTCCTACATTTCAGTCACCACCGGACTCATTCGTGGCACGAGTTGTAGTCGCCACGTCTCCAGTCCACTGACCAGACAGATTTTCAGCATCTGTTCCAGGACCATGAAGCGTTGGAATGTAGGTTATTTCATACCCGTAGTTCCTGGCGACTGACAATTAACGTTCGACTCTCTCGATTGGCTCAACCAAAACGGCAGGTGTCACGCATGAGCTGCCAATGGCTACATCAAAAGTTACACAGGGGTGTCCTTATGCTCTGACTGGATCATCAAAAATACGTTAATGGCCTTTCTCTGTCATACGTCGGTTCCAACTTGTGCAGGCTGGAACTTCCTGAGCGGGTGGAAACATCGCATATCAGTAGTTTGTGTTGGGGGAGGCCGTTCTGCCCGCTGCAACTCGAGGAGGGGTTCTCGGCTTTGTAGAATGGATAAATACAAAATAAAAGTGCATGCACACAGTTTCCTGGCACTTTTCAGATGTTACTGAAGATCGGTGGAAGACTTCAGGAACTTTTCACAACCAGATTGACACGGGCGCCATGCAGGCGCATGGATCCATCCCTCCTCGGTGCTGCGCGGACACCATGTTCCTCCCATTTGTCCGTACCATGGTTCCGAGCTTGCAGTACTTGCAGTGTGGCGCGGAGAAAAGCCACACATTGATTTCTTGATGCATGACGCGGAGATGTCTCCCTGTGTGACTACGTTCGCCAGAGGGCAAGACAGGTGTAGAACCTGCGTGACACCCGGGCTGTGCCCTACACATGTGGTATGATGGGAGCAGTAGTTGTGGAGGCTGAGATGGTGGTGGTGGTGGCAGGAGGAGGAGGCGGGGACATTGGCGCAGGGGGCAGAAGTTGGACAAAGTGAAGGAGAAAGCGGCGTATACCTGTCCAGTTGTTGGGGTGCCTGGGCTGGAAGCACATTCACCCAGTGGGCCGTTTAAAGGACCATGTACTGGCCATCGGACCGTTAGTTACAGCTCCGACGGTCCGCGCTGCGTTGGCACCTTGGAACAAACCGATAAGCTCAAGGACTGACCCACCTTACTGTTCTACATATTTATTGAAGTGCTGGTAACTGCCTTTTTGGAAAAGAGAATTACGACTTGGGAATTCCATATCGGCTGGCACAGCCATTAGTTGTACTGAAACGGTGCAGAGTCACATTTGGAAAGGGAGGGACTTGCAGTTCCAACAAACTTGAACAGGATCACGGTCAGATGCTGCAACCTTAGGTTGTGTTGGACGCCATCTGTGTCTCTTTGCATTCGCCTCGCTGAAGATGCTGGCGCCTTGAGTTAGCGAGGAGGCAGGAGCATGCTGGAAAGGGAGATGATGTCAATGAGAAACAGCTCCCTTCTGCAGCGGGTCGGTGGAGGCCTTGACTGGCTGCATTGGATGCATGCCACTGGGCGCTGCTGCTGCTGCTGCGTTCTGCGGCAGGCAGCGTTGGCCACCACAGTCTGAGCCACGTTTCTCCCAGAGCTACCGGATGGTGAGCTGAATGTGTTGACGCAGGGCCGTGGTGCCAACGTTAGCTCCTGCCACCTTCACTTTCTGCCCACAGATTCTAATATAACCCATATTTTCGGCTCCATTCAGGTGTCTTAGAAGAACTGCCACACCGCAGAGTTCGGATTTTAACCGCCAACTCCTTCCGCCAATGAGTGACTACTGCGCCGCTGCCTCGCTTGAGACCCTGTGCTGCTACTTTCTGGACCTGCGAAGCGGGTTTTTTACCCCGTGGCCGCTTGGCTCCCGGCACCTCACACTGCTGCTTATCCTGCTGACTCACGGCCACACAACCCACTTGCTGGCCAGCGCTGCTGGCTGACGACAAGCTGACGGCCCTCTTCTCCTGACGATGATGAAGCCCTTGCCTCACGGCTCCAAGTGCGGTCGGTTCATCATCATCTATATTGTTGTTCATCGTCACTGACTGTCCTCATACCGGTCTTGGGAGCCGAGGTGACCTCTCACAACCATGACCTCCCATGCACTCTTACATCTATACTTTGCCACTACTGCAATAAGCAGGCGATATTGGCCCATTTCTTCGCTGCAAGTCAGCTGCTGACAAGCCCTCCTCAAATTGTTCATCTTCGCTATATAGTGGCGCTGAGCCAGACCACATAGTAGATATCTGGCTGAGGGAACGGAAACCGGATGGGACAGAGGCTGGGCTGAGGACAGGTGAGGGCTGCTGACCCGGCTACCGGGCCATGCCAAACTAATGGTTGTGGTCTGAAGTTCCCATCGACTCTTGGCTGGGGGGTTGTCAGTGTCATATGGGAGGAAGAGGATGACCTAGTAACCAATCAAGAAACCTTGGGTTGCCTGAAACAAACACGGCCGGTTCCTAGGAATGTTGTGCCACTGCCACTGCAGGTGCAGGAGCCTGCCTCCTCTCTGTCTGACATACATGTTTGTTCTTAAAATAGTACAGACATGTTTGATGGATGATATCTGTATATGATAATATTACACCTGGTTTTGATCCAAATGAACCCAGTAACAAGCTTGGGTAACCCTTGGATATAAATTGCGCTCCACAATGGCCAAGGAAAATTTACTTGTATGTGTCGTTTTAAAAACCACTGTGTGTTTTACTAAATGTAAAAAGCACAAACAGGCTTAATTAATTCGCTCGGACATGAATTAGATACGGAAAAAATTTATAGTTTTTTGCTGTTGAAAAGAGGTTTATTTTTGTCAGCATCCAACAGCAAAACAAACGCTTAATTAACCCTGGATGTAAATTGTGCAAAGAAATTGAGACCGCACAAACATAGTAAGCTTTGTACGCGTGTTTACAATTGCGTGTTTGTCTACGCACAACACAACCATGAGATACAGTGTGTAATTAACCTTTGTTGTGTGCAATTAGGCTGTACAGGAAAAATTTATATATTTGGCTGTTGAAAAAGACGGTTTATTTTGTCAGGCACACAGCTAAAACAAGCTTTAATTAACCCTCTGGATGTAAATGCGCTAAGAACGGAGATCCCGCACCAAACTTGTAGGCTTTGTAGCGTGTTACAATGCGTGTTTTCTACGCATACAACAAAGAGATACAGTTGTAATTAACCTTTGCTGTGTGAATTAGGTACAGGAAAAATTTATAATTTTGGCGTTGAAAAGACGGTTTATTTTTGGTCAGCCACACCCAGCATCTTACAACGCGTAATTAACCTTGGATGTAAATTGCGCCCAAAGAATTGAGAAGACCCACAAACTAGTAGTTTGTAGCGTGTTACAATTGCGTGTTTTCTACGCCAACAACAAGAGATACAGTTGTAATTAACCATTTGCTTGTGAATTGGTACAGGAATAATTTTATATATTTTGGCGTTGTGAAAAAAGAAGGGTTATTTTTGTCAGCACACCAGCAAACAGACGCTTAATTAACCTCTGGATGTAAAATTGTAGCCAAAAGAATTGAGCCCCACAAACTAGTGCTAGTAGCGTGTTACAATTGCGTGTTATTACGCCACACAACAAGGAGATCCAGTTGTAATTAACTTTGCTTGTGAAATTAGGCTACAGGATAAATTTATATATTTTGGCGTTGAAAAAAGACGGTTTATTTTTGTCCAGAACACCAGCAAACAACGCTTAATTAACCTCTGGATGTAAATTGCGCCAAGATGAGCCCCACAAACTATGTAGCTTTGTAGCGTGTTTACATGCGTGTTTTCTACGGCCACACAACAAGAGGATACAGTTGATAATTAACCTTTGCTTGTGAATAGGCTACAGGAAAAATTTATATATTTTGGCCGTTGAAACAAGACGTTTATTTTTGTCAGCACCACCTGCAAACAAACGCTTAATTACACCTGGATGTAAATTGGCCAAAGAATGGAGCCCGCAACACTTGTTGCTTTGTAGGCGCTGTTACAAATGCGTGTTTTCTACGCCATACCACAAGAGATACAGTTGTAATTAAAATTTGCTTGTTGAATTAGGCTACAGGTACAAAATTTATATATTTTGGCGTTGAAAAGACGGTTTATTTTTTGTAGCAAACCAGCAAAACAACGCTTAATTAACCTCTGGATGTAAATTGCGCAAGGAATGAGCCCAACAAACTAGTAGCTTTGTAGAGAGTTCACAATTTCATTGGTTTGTTTTTGTGGGTTTTTATAGCGTGTTTTCTACGCACACAACAGAGACACAGTTGTAATTAAACCTTTGCTGGTTGTGTATTAGGCTACAGGAAAAATTTATATATTTTGGACGTTGAAAAGACGGTTATTTTGTCAGCACACCAGCAAACAACGCTTAAATTACACCTGGATGTTAAATTGCGCCAAAGACATGGAGCCGCACAAAATTGTAGCTTTGTTAGCGTGTTACCAATTGACGTGTTTCTACGCCATTACAACAAGAGATACAGTTGTATTAATACCTCTGCTTGTGCAATTAGGCACAGAGAAAAATTTATTTATTTTGCGTTGAAAATGAAGGGTTTATTTTTTGTCAGCACACAGCAAACAACGGCTTAATTTTAAACTTTCTGGAATGTAAATTGCGCCAAAGAATTGAGTCCCCACTAACTAGTAGCTTTGTGTAGCGTGTACAATTGCGTGTTTTCTACGCACTCAAACAGAGATACAGTGTAATTAACCTTTGATTGTGAATTAGGTACAGGAAAAAATTTATTATTTTGGCGTAGAAAAAGCGGTTTATTTTTGTCAGCACACCTGCTAACAACGCTTAATTACCTTCTGGATGTATATTGCGCCCAATGAATTGTGCCCACAAACTAGTTAGCTTTGTAGCGTGTTACAAATTGCGTGTTTTCTACGCCAACTACAAGAGATACTGTTGTATTAACTTTGCTTTGTGAATTAGGCTACAGGAAAAAATTTATATATTTTGCGTGAAAGACGGTTTATTTTTGTCAGCACACCAGCAAATCAAACGCTTAATTAACCCCTGGATGAATTGCTGCCAACGAATTGAGCCCGCACATACTAGTAGGTTTGTAGCGGTTTACAATTGCGTGTTTTCTACGCCACACAACAAGAGATCAGTTGTAATTAACCTTTGCTTGTGAAATTGGTACAGGAAAAATTTATATATTTTGGCGTTGAAAAAGACGGTTTATTTTTTTCAGCACATACTGCAAAACAACGCTTAATTAACCACTGCGATGATAAATTGCGCCAAAGAATTGAGCCGCACAAACTAGTAGCTTTGTAGCGTGTTTCATTGTGTGTTTTCTACGTTCACACAACAGAGATACAGTTGTAACTTAACTTTGCTGTGAATTAGGCGTACAGGAAAATTTATATATTTTGGCGTTGAAAGAAGGACGTTTATTTTTAGTCAGCACACCAGCAAAACAACGCTTAATTAACCCCTTGGATGTAAATTGCGCCCAAAGAATGGAGCCCGCACAAACTAATAGCTTTAGTAGCGTGTTACAATTGCGTGTTTTCCTACGCCACTCAAACAAGAGATTACAGTTGTAATTAACCTTTGCTTGTCAATTAGGCTACAGGAAAATTTATTATATTTTGGCGTTGAAAAAGACGGTTTATTGGGAGTCAGCACACCAGCAAAACATACGCTTAATTAACCCCTGGATGTAAATTGCGCATAGAATTGAGCAGCCAAATGAAGTGATATTTGTATTGTTAAAAACGTGTTTCTTTAACTGAATACAACAGGAACTGGCTTAGATCCCACTTGGATATTGATTGTATTATGGCAGATGCAGTGGACGCACACTGGATTCAGATCCATACCCAGAAAATTAGAAATAGAACGTAAGAGAAACAGTCTCTGAGACAAGCTGAGACACCCCCACAGAAATTCGCTGTATAAAAATCAAATTCTTCAGTAAGAGCTATCCAGCCGCGGCAGCACCTTCCCTGATCAGTACAGTGAGAGGAGGTGTGAGACTCCCGGCGTTTTCGTCGCACCGGACTTATATAGTGCGGTGACGTCACAGAATACCGCCGGTTCTCTGATTGGCTTCATCTCTGCACATGTCATGCAGGCTATGCCCTTCTTCCCTCCCAGAGTGCTTTGCCCCATGTACGCCTGTCCGCAGCCATTTTTCAATCAAAACACACTTCGTTCCCCAAGAAACCCCAAAGTTCGTTTCTTTTCCCGAACCAAAGTTTTCCTGAAATTCTAAACGAATTCCACTTCGTTAGAATCGATTCGCCCATCTCTAATCTTAATGTGAGATGGCAAGAGGGATATTGGTCTGTAGGGTGGACATAGCCCGGATTCTGCCTTTTTGGGGCAGCCTCTTTTAAAGTTCAGACATGGCCAGGGAAAGGCGGTGTTTGATAAACCAATGGAGGGCCATCGGTCCGGGTTTTGGGGCATTTTTAAAATAGTTTGGAAAGGGGAAATTTTCTGGAAATTTGGGGGGGCTTTAAAGGTTACCTCTGCTCTGATGTAAGAGAGGGTAGTTGTTGTATATCTTGTAAGTATTTCTTTATCTCAAGCCCAGAGATGGAGATGTGGGAAGAGTATAATTCTTCATAAAAACCATTAAAGGCTTTTGCCACCTTTTTCAGGTTGGATACCTTGTAACCATCTTCTCTTACAAATGGAAGTAATAACATGTAGGCAAGAAGTTTGCTCAATTCATAAAACGTCTGCCTAGCAAAAAGAGAACTACGGATCTTGCGCTTGGAAAGTTTGTTAGGTGTTCTGCAAAAACAAGATTTATTTCTAGGGGTCAGATCACATCTCAGATGTAGCCACGCCCAGCACCAAAGAGTCAAAAAGATGCAAAAGCTATGCCCACACGGTTATTTTACGTGCTTTGCCCATTGAAGTGTAACTGCGCTCAAATACGAGCAAAATGGGCCCAATCTTTTACGGAACCCCACAGTTCTCATAGAGAACTTGGTTTAGCCTCCTCCCCCCGGGTATACAATACAAATGTATTTAGGCTGGAGAGTAATTACTTGTTTATTTTTCAGGGTGCTTACGCCCCGCAGTAATGCGTCTATGGGCCGGGCGGGTGCCGGCCCCCCGGGGGAGTACCGGGGTGGGCCGATTTTCCCAAACACCCGGTGAAATTTGGTGGGTACTGTCCCCCTGCAATTAGCGTGTGAAATAGCCTAAAGTGCTTTAAATGTGTTGATGGGGTTACGTCTTAATAACCCTCAGCTCTTGTTTTTTTTGGGGGGGCACCACTTTTTTTTCCAGGGACTTTTTGTTAGCCCCAGCTTTCCCCAACCCGAAAAAAACCCCCATACTTTAAAACCATGGGATGTCTTTCCATACCAACCTTTTTGTTTTTGCTGTATTGCACTGACATGCAAACCTTTTCATATGTAACCCGGTCCCTATAAATAACTCTTGTTGTACCTGTTTAAGGGGGACACTCACTATTATCCCCCGTGTCTGTCCCATTGGGCCCCCCCATGGGCACCTAATATTCACTCACCCCACAATGGGCAAGAGACGGGTCATAACCACTTTCACTCTCCAAAGTTACAGTTTTGGAACTTGCCCTTGCATGACCATCTGTGTCACTTAAAATCACATGAGCTTCACACCCAGTATCCGGTATCTGGCCTGTGTTTACCATCTCAGTAGGCCTACATCTCACAATAGGTGGCCCAAACGACACATGCTCTGCAACAAAGACCTAACTACTTTCAGCACGCAAGCTTGTATTCACATGGTTACAACTAACAACCAAAACCGCTAGGGAAAATTTTGTCAGTTACAATTAGGCTATGTTCACACGGCTCATTTGCGGGGCGTAATTACGCCCCGCAATTACGGCGTGAGGGCGGGGCGGGAGCGGGTGAAGGAGCAGGGGGCCGGCACCTCGCCGGCCCATAGACTTTCATTACCAGCGGCGCGTATACGCCGCTGGTAATTCACATGTCACTTATCTCGAGCGGGGAGAGGAGACGTAATTGATAGTTCTCTATGAGAACTGTGGATTACCGTAATAACTGGGAAGTATTCCAGACGTAATTTGCACATTACGGCGCGTAATTGCGGACTGAAATACATTCCATTTTAAGCCGTGTGAACATAGCCTTACATTACCAGGCACTTCATTATTTTTAGGGGACAAATTCCCCTGTGCACATCTCTCACTGACTCTTTCTGTCAGCAGGCGTTCTGCAGTAACATTTTTTTTTGCAGTAATGTGTGTGTTTTCTATAACCTTTTTATTATCAGTTGCAGCAATATTCAGTGTCATCTTCTATAGAGAGATATTACTGATTCTTGTGTGTACAAAACACTGCCCTCTTAAGAGGCAGCTCTGTACTGTGTGATTGTAAAGTAAATACTGTGCATAAACAACTTCAGACGTCTCCCGTCTGAATCTCTTCCGCTTAGAGCCCTCACAGCCCCTCCCTGCTGTGACCTCATGATGCTCTAGTGTTTGCAGGAAGCAGGCAGCCATGATTTTGAAGCCCATAGGAGCAGCTACTGAACGACTGCTCAGCCGCTCTGTGCTCCAGCAAGGCTGCCATAGAAGCAGCAGAGTCGTGTGGTTAGACCTTCTCAATACTGCAGACTAGTGTTTAACATGTCCTCGTTCATAATAAAGTGATCTTGCTCTTGTCGCTAACGTTTTTTGCGCAATGACGCTTCTGACGCTAAAAATACTTTTTTTATGGCTAGAATCGTTTTTTTTTTTTTTTTTTTTATTAAAAATTTTTTCACAAAAAAACGATTTCTTTACAGATTTTGGCGCTAAAATCAGTTTCTTTACGGATTTTGCCGCTAAAATACTTTTCTTTATGGACTTTGGCGCTAATATACTTTTCTTTACGGATTTTGGCGCTAATAAAGTTCTCTCGCTTCTGACGCTAAAAATCCGTTTCTTTACAGATTTTGATGCTAAAATCTGGGTTTTTTTGTGGATTTTGGTGCTAAAATCCGTTTCTTTGCGGATTTTGACACTAATAAAGTTCTCTCGCCTTTGACGCTAAAAGTCCACAGTTTTTTTTACGACTTTTGACGCTAAAAATCCTTTGCTTTATGGATTTTGCTGCTAATAAAGTTCTCTCGCTTCTGATGCTAAAATACTTTTAACGGATTTGGATGCTATTAAAGTTATCTCACTGTTATCGCTAAAAATACTTTTTTTTAAAGAAATCAGGCTTTTTACGGATTTTGACGCTAAAATCATTAAAAAAAAACATGTTTAGCGTATTAAGCCAGATAACATTATTAGCGTCAAAATCCATAAAAAAACTTATTTTTAGCGTCAGAAGCGGGATAACTTTTAGTAGCGCCAAAATCCATTAAAAAACGTATTTTTGCCGACAAAAGCAAGATAACTTTATTAGCGTCAAAATCCATAAAACGACTGCAAGATTACATATACTCCGTGTTTACATACGCTTTTAGTTGCGTGTTTGGATCCATCTGTCGGTCCCCAAACTGCCCCAAACTCGCAAATAGCAATGTGATTTACATTGCTTTTAATATTAATCAAGTATCTGAGTTCATACGATTGATCGCAGATACGTGTCTCATTACATCTTTCGTATGCAAAACGTATCCAAACACAGAGCTGCGTGTTTGTAAGCGTTTTGGCTGCAACAGGATCGCACCCTATAGTTTATTATAGGGCTCCTGCTGCGTCTTTCATACCAAGAATTGATATGTCAATTTTTGAAACGGATCCGAAAGACACAATGAGACACGCATCATTGATCACTCGTGTGAACGCCGATGCATGTTTCTGATAGGGAAATTCAATGGTTCCCTTGTATGTTGCAGAACTCCAAATTTAGTGTATAATTCAGGCCTGAATGGAACAACAAACATACATACACACAGTGGTATGTCTGAATGAATTCTGAAGTTTATTTCCAATGCATTGAGTTATAAACCTTTTTTCTGGCTACTTGACCAGAGATCATAAATTTGTAGTTTTCAATTAGTGTCATACAAAGTATAGAAGAACATACATTTGTGAAGTATATCAATTAGTCTTATCTTAAAAATAATAGACAAGATAACAAAACTATACTTCTTTTCATAAACCTAGACATTGTCTTCAAGGCGCCCACAGTGAGATATTTATTAGACATTTATGTCTTTCTTAAGGGGCTCACATGAGATAAGAAATTAGACATTTCTTTCTTTGTTTCTCTGGGGGCCCCATATAGATAAGAAAGAACTCGTAATGTCTGCACATTCCAAGTATAATAGGAGATATCTCTCATCTTTACACTTCTAATATTGTAGGCTAATACGATTTTATATAAGTGAATACACAAAATGGAAGGCAGATACAAGATGGAGGATAAAGACAAGAGGATGATTCCTAACATTTCTTATAAACCGCAATGTAAAATCACATTGATATTTATTAGATGCGTATTTGGGTCCGTTTGGGGACCAACAAGCGGATCCAAACATGTATCGAAAAGCGTATGTAACACGAACCCACACGCCATGTGAACAGACCCTAAATGTAATCCCAATTTCACTGGTTATTCCTTTTTCAGCTATGGATACATAGCAGCTCTGTTTGGTGTCCTCAGTCACCAACAAAATGGTGATTCAGTGGCTGCAGAGTCTACAATCCACATCCCCCTCCTTTTGCACACAGGGGAGAGGGAGGCATGTGAGGTCACCACCAGACCAGCCCACATTTACAGCAAGACGTTTTACATCCTCTTTGTACATGAACAAAGATTTTTTTTCTTGGATGTGCTCCCTCTGGTGGCTAAGAGTGGGAAATATTGAAAATGATTATGCATTTTTTAATATTTACCACAAATTAAATGAAAGAAAAAAATATACTAAAAATTTAGACAAAAATGAACAGATGATATTTCATCAATAAAAAAAAAATTTTGATGACAGATTCCCTTTAACATCCCTTAGAACAGTCTCTAAGGAAGAAATTTCAGCTTCTGTCAGGGTCACTCCTCCAGCTTGCACACTATTAAGTTAACAAACAGCATATAAATTTACAAACTTGACACAAGTCACTTGACACCTAACAGAAGGGAGACCAGAGTCACTATTTGCCTATTGATACTCCCCAAATGCAGTGTTCATATTCGGCTATACAATCACCTTTTTGGGACCAACAGGGGCAGAAGACAGCTGGTTGCCACTAGCAACCACATTCGTTTCACAAGAAAGTGAAACAGCAAGACAAATCTCCAGGTTGGCTTGAACCACCAGACACCTATCAGCTGTGCTATTCTTGCTATTATCACTCATAACCTCTAGTGGTGCACCATTGCTAATTCTCTCTACTATTTTGGCTGCAGTGTCTTTAGTAGCTAGTTCACACTGCATTCACTTGAGCTGTGTGATGCAGCTAACAATTTGCTCAGGCTGTGTGACATGATCATGGGTCACAGGCATAGTATTTACAGAACATGATATAATCCTAGTGTCATCACATTACTGGGGTAGTCACATCCAGTGGGCATCATCTCATGCAACACACTAATCCTGGGTCCATCAGACATTTCAAGTCCAAATTCCACAATCTCATTTGCAAAAACCGCTAGGGTTAAATGATCACAACCTTCCATGTAACCCCTAATTCCTGTATCACAGCACCTGGATCAAACGGTTTGAAGTTAAAAGAAGGGCATGCGTAAGACCAATCGTAGCATTTACTACTACGTGATATATTAATCCACCACAAGTCCCAGAACAGGGGAAAGTCTCTCCCCAGTATCACAGTGTGCATTAGGGATTTTACTATGCTCATCTCATGGGAAGCAGTCCCCAAAAAAAAGTTGACCAAAGCTCTAGGGTACTCTTTGGTTCCCCATAAATGCACAGGACCCCTATTCAATGTCCAGTAACAGATGCAGAGTCTAGAAGGCTAACATACACAAGAGTAACCAGAGTAACTTCCAGAGTCCAGTAGAGCCTCTACAGGATAGCCATTCACCTTTATATGACCCATTTGCTGATCAGTCTAAGCAGAACAGACTGGTTGTGCAAATAAAAACATTTGTTTAGCTGAATTAAACTTCATTGGCTCAACAGTAAGGGGGCAGTATTCAGTGATATGCCAAGATCCATGACACCGCTAACACTGTAAGTGGCCTCGGTTTCCTTGAGATGACTGGCCCTTTCTTTTTAGGCTGAAGCACAGCACACTGCACAGGACACTTACCAGCATAGCCACTTGCTTTATCTGGTACACTCTCTGCCCCCCACAACTACCAGAAATGTGGAAAGTGTCTGACACCTGGAGCTCCTCACAAAACCTCAAGTACGTGATCAACAGTCCCAAAACACGTTTCAAAGTTAATAGAAATGGTCTTACCAGGTTCAGGTCGGGTCTTCACAAATGGTATAATGTCCTTATGCACTCTTGAAACCTTGAGGTGACAGTCTAGGCCGACTAACAGTGGGATTCCATCCACCTACAATTTGCATGTTTTTGGTTGAAACTTCTCTGACCTCCTGATCAGAGGTCAATCAGGTGCATATCCATCTGCGTTATGGCACCTCTAACACAACTCCTTCTGCTGTACAGTAGCAATAGCCTTCCGCTGTCAAGGCTGGTTGCTATTAGCAACAACAACATTGATGCACCTTGGCAATTCGGTTTTCCTAGGCACACACAGCCTCTTTGCAATCGGACATTCAAGCATACAGTTGATACCAGAAGTTTACATACACTATATAAAAAGACACATATTCATGTTTTCTCACTATCTGACATGAAATCAGAATAAACCTTACCTGTTTTAGGTCAAGTAGGATTGCCAAAATTGTTTAGATTTGCCAAATGCCAGAATATGAGAGAGAGAATTTTTTAAGGCATTTTTTAAGTCAAAAGTTGACATACATTTCACTAGTATTTGGTAGCATTGTCCTTAAACTGTATTACTTGAGTCAAACGTTTTGGATATTCTTCCACAAGCGTCTCACAATAGTTGGTAGGAATTTTGGCCCATTCCTCCTAACAGAACTGGTGTAACTGAGCAATGTTTATAAATCACTTTGCTCACACCTGCCTTTTCAGCTTTGTCCATACATTTTCAATAGGATTGAGATCAGGGCTTTGTGATGGCAACATTTACTTGGTTATCCGTAACTTGTAATCAGTTTGCCAGCATGCTTCGGGTCATTGTCCATTTGGAAGACCTATTTCCACCCAAGCTTTAACTTCCTGGCTGATGTCTTGAGATGTTGCTTTCCTCATGATGCTATCTATTTTGAGAAGTGCACTAGTCCCTCCTGCAGCAAAACAACCCCACAACATGATGCTGCCACACTCGTGTTTCACAGTTGGGATGGTGTTCTTAGGCTTCCAAGCTTCTCCCTTTTTCCTCCAAATGTGACGATGGTCGTAATAGCCAAACAGTTCGATTCTAGTTTCGTCAGACAACAGAACATGTCTCCAAAAATGTAGGTCTTTGTTCCTATGTGCATTTGCAAACATTAACCTGGCTTTTATATCTTTCTTTTGGAGTAATGGCTTCTTCCTTGCAGAGTGGGCTTTCAGCCCATGTTAATACAATACTTTTTTCACTGGATAATGACACAATCTTAACAGCTTCCGCCAGCATCTTCAAAAGGTCTTTTGGTTTTATTCTTGGGTTGATATGCACATGTCAGACCAAAGCACGTTACAAATCATGGAATGGATTTTTCCTTCCCATGTGCATAACCTTGCATTTATCAGTGTTAAACCTCATCTGCCACTTCTCTGCCCAGGCCTCCAACTTATCCAGATAATAAAATATTATCCTCTATTTTGTTGATTACTTAACAGAGCTTAGTATCATCTGAAAAGATATATTAAAGAGAATGGGGCCCAATACTGAGCTCTGTGGTACCCCACTAGTAACAGGCATCCAGCCCAAGTATCTACCATTAATCACCACCCTTTGTTTTCTATCACTGAGCCAGCTACGTACCCACTTGCAAACATTTTCCCCCAGTGCAAGCATTCTCATTTTACTTACCAACCTTTTATGTGGCCCCATATCAAATGCTTTAGAAAAATCTAGATGTATGACATTTAATGCCTCACCCCGATCTAGTCTAGAACTGACCTCCTCATAAAAGTATTAAGCGCAATACGCAGCGAAATATGGGTCGAAATGCGCCCTAAATAAGCCGTGTGAACATACCCTAATAGGTTTGCTTTCTCCTCATTGCCCTCCACAATATCTCCCTCACTACTTTTCAAAGGACCAACATTTTCCATTTTTATCTTTTTACTATTTATAGTTTAAAAATATCTTGGGGTTATCTTTACTCTCTTTTGCAATCAGCCTTTCTGTCTCCAGCTTTGCTGTCTTTATCATTATTTTACAGATTTTTTTCCTTATAGCTTTTTTGTGCCTCTGAGACACAGAACCCGTCTCCTTTCTGAGCGGTATGATGGCTAGACATTCCCATCTTGTTTGTAGTTGGATATAGTTGTTTGTACAGATGAACAAGTGTATCTGGAAATTACACCCAAGGATAATTCAGACTTGCTCAAGTCCACAATTCTCATCTTGATATTTTGGTTGATTTCTTTAGACTTTCATGATGTTATACAGAAAAGCAGTGTTTTTCTGATGTGCATAAAAAACATCCACAGGTGTGTCTCTAATTAACTAAGATGTTGCCAATCAGAAGCTTCTAAAGACATGACATCATCATATTGGCTGTCCCAAATTGTTTAAAGGCATAATAATCCTAGTGTATGTAAACTTTTGACTTTGAAAAAAGTAATAAAAATGCCTTAATAAATTCTCTCTCTCATTATTCTGGCATTTGGGAAATATAAATAATTTTGGTAATCCTAACTGACCTAAAACAGATAAGGTTTATTCTGATTTCATTTCAAATATTGAGAAAAACATGAATACGTGTCTTTTTATATAGTGTATGTAAACTTCTGGTTTCATCTGTAACAATCCAGCCTTAGAGATCCCCATCATAGCGCTGGTTGGTTAGCCTCGGCAACAGCATTTCCAAGCTTTTGTTCTGGACATCCAGACATCTAGGTCACTTGGGTTGCAGGACATATCCTTTCTACAGAAAGCTGACTCCGATTGGAATTTGCTTTTATTGTCTCTCGACCGGCATCAACATGTGCCCAGAACCCTTGGTTGTTTTCTCGCTGTTTGGCTGTCATCTGCTCCCCTTGCAGGATAGCCTGCATCATCTGGTAAGAAGCTTTCCCATGGTGAAAAAAAAATCAAAAAACTGTTCTAAACAGCGGCTACAGTATTTTTCACCATACAACACAGTTTCTTCACAGGTCTTTCTTTCTTTAGAAGGGGTAATATATCTCGTTGGGGAGAGACACCATGTCATTGTGTGAGGATTTAATCGCCTTTTGCACCTCACTGGGCATTTGCATTAAACAAAGGATTCTAGGAAAGAGTTGAAGAGCTTGCCAGCGTCATCTATTGAATGTACTTATCCTCAATTCACATGTGACTCACTGAGCTTTGAAATGTAAAAAAGATTGAAACCATGCCAGTTAAGTTCATCTACGCACTGCTGTTTCAGGGTGTTTGCTCTTTCCTACAAGCCTTTATTATATGCAAATGCCCAGTAAGGTGCCAAAAAGGCAATTAAATCCTCACACACCGATATGGTACCTCTCTTCAATGAGATACACTACCTCGTCTAAGCCACATTTGCCTGTCACCTAGCCAACCACTAAGTTCTACTCTGCACTGATGAGTGCAAACACCCCGAAACAGCTGTCTGTAGATGAACTTGGTTTCAATCCTGAACTGGCAAGTTCAGCTTTTTCCCAGTAGCCTTTGCTTCTCTTTTTAGAGACAATCTCTTGCTCCACTGGAAAACTTTAACTTGAAAACTCTCGAGACCCAGGGCCCGGGGTTTTATTAAAAAACGGCAACAAACGCCTTAATTCAGGCTAAGTAAAAAAACTTATCATGAGTTCTAAATAAATGGTGAACAGTCAAATAAAGTCCAAACAATTAAGTGAAACAAGTCTGCTCACCTGTAAAACCTATGCTTGTCTTCAGTCAGTATTGTGCGGTGCAGGAAAGAGGCATCCGGCTAAGGATGTGAACAAAAAAAAAGATATACCCGCATAGGGGAAAATTTTCCGCATCGTCTGTTTTAAATTTAAAAATGCATTTTATTGAACAAAAAAAAAAAACGTGAAAAAAATCAAAAAAACGAAAAAATCTACCCTTTTCAAGCCATTCCCACAGGCTCTTTTTTCGTCCCCCAAAAATACTATTAAAAACCTTTATAGAGCCCTGTCATAATGGACAACCCCCCAACCAATGTGCATAACCCCTAAATGTCCAAGATCTAGAAAAGCAAAAGACCTAAAAAAACATACCATATATACTAAGTAAAAAGCCGACCTTTTTAGCCGAGGCACCTACTTTTCCCCCAAAAAAGGGGAAAAATTTTATTGACTCGGTATAAGCCTAGGGTAAAAATCCCGGGCTATGGAAAATTTTAAAATGGATCCCAAATAAAATTAAATAGGCATTTTAATCCCCCCCCGGAAATTATGGGCAGATATATGGGGTTTGGGGCCCCATAAGCAGGTAAAGGCAGGTTTTTGGCCCAAGGGAGGTTTTAGGGGGGCTGTTAACATTATAAGGGAGTTAGGCAGGGATAGGGCCCAAAAAGGGAGTTAAAACAGGTATTGGGGCCCTTAGGAGGTTAGGCAGTTGTCAGTATAGGGCCGTCTTTAGCAGGTATGGCAGGTATGGCGCGTAGGCGGTATAGGGCAGGTATAGGCCGGGCTTTAGGGAGTTAGGAGGTTTTGGGGGCTGTAAAAGGTATAGGGCAGTATGGCGCTTAGGAGTATTGCCAGCTGTAGAAGATAGGGCAGGTTAGCCTGTGGCAAAAATAAAAACAAAAAAAACAATCACTTACTGGACCCCCGCGCTCCATCTCCGGGCGCGCCCTCGGTCCCCGGGACAGTGAGGGGTCAAGGCCGCGCACGCCACGTGATGACACACGCTGCCTTTCCGGAAACCCCCGGACAGCCGCGATCTGTACTCCCCGGCCCCTCGGGCGGGAGCGCTCGCTCTTCTGCGCCGCAGGGGTATCCCTTCACCTATATGCGCTCCGGAGGAGGCATATGGTGAAGGGATCGCAAAACAGTGCCGGCCAGGCAGCGCCGGACACTGTGCGCTCACCGGGAAATCAGTTATATGCGCTCCCTGAGGGGCCGCTATAACTAAGCTCCCTGTCGGCGCACGGGCCACGCAGCCCCATGCCTACGTCACTGATTTTAAAAGGGGGGGAGATTTTTTCGCACATTTTTTGTGAAAAACTCGTTATACTCGAGTATATCGGACATAAAATCCGTTTTAAAATTAAGACTTTAGGATGCGGGCCCATGGTCTAATTCGGATTCAGATTCTAAGTGAGCCTTCCAATCCCCCCCTCGTAAGGGTTTACTCCTTTAATAACTTTTAAAGATGCTAGATACAGAAAAAAACTCTCTGAAATTTTTTTGGGGGGCCCCGATACACCCGCCAGGGGGATGTGTAGCATCTGAAATGCTCTCGGGATCCTGTTCGACAAAGGTATAGAGGTACATCTTACGTACTGCAACAAACATTGAAGGCAAGAAAGATATAAACAACATGATCACTACGGCAGTACAGTGGTGGCCAAAAGTATTGGCACCCCTGCAATTCTGTCAGATAATACTCAGTTTCTTTCCGAAAAGATTGAAAAAATCACAAATTTTTTGGGTATTTATTATCTTCTTTTAATTTGTCTTCAAGGAAAAAACCACAAAAAGAATTGTAAAAAGCAAATTGGAAAAATTCCACACCAAACAAAAAAAGGGGGTGGACAAATTTTGGCAGTTTAAAAAAACAGTGATGTTCTCAAATTTGTGAATTAACAGCACCGTGGCAGTGTCTCAAAAAGTTTAACCCATGGCATTGTGGCAAAATTTCCCCTATATTGGGGGAAAAGAAAATTTGAGGGGAAGTTTTCCCGCAGATTGTGCGGTGGTGGAAAAAAACCCTGAACTCCAAACAAGTTCAAGCGCCCTGCAGTCCGAGGGTACAGCAGTGAAACCCCCTACTACCCTGGGCGTCTGAATAAAAAGGGACTGTATGTGGGATACCCGGAGACCCCATTCTTTCCCCCGGGCAAAAAAAAGCCAGACTGGAGTTTGCCCAAAATTGCCTGGAAACCTAAAAAAGTTTTGGAAGAATTTCTTGGCAGAGAGACAAAAGTAAGCTTTTTGGGGAAAAGGCATCAAATGAGTTTTCAGGAAAAAAAAAGGGATTCAAAAAAAGCAAAAAACCCAAATTTTCTTACACTTATATAAGGGGGGAAAAAAAACCCCAGGGTTAAATACCCGGTATTCACAAATTTCTACTAAGCAAACCACTAATCAACAAAAACCTTCGGGTAAGGATAGACATAAAATATAATTTTATTTATATACAAAGTAAAAAGGGAGCTAAAAAGCAAACCCTACATATCCCCAAAAAAAATTTCCCACCTACCCCCTACCTCCACCTATCCTACCTACTAACGGAGGAAAATAAAAGGGGGCAACCCCCTGAAAAAGGGGGACCCCGTAGGGCAACTTATGATCCCCAAAAACCTAAACAATACCAAGCACATAAAATAATAGCAGATATATAAAAAAAAAATTACCCCAAAAGAGTGCAAAAAAATTCCCCTACACAGGGAAATTAATTTTTTTTCCCCGTGGGTTTTGGGAACTTTTTTTCACTTCCTGCCAAAAGAAACCATAAATTTCAGCAAATGCGTCCTTCCAAAGGGGCAATGGTTGGTCCGCACTTAACTATGTAACTATGTAACTGCACCTCTGCTAACAAAATTGCATCAGCAGAAAAGACTTCCATTTTTACATCCTATTGGTTAGCCTCTATATTTCCCTTCATAGATTTAAAGGGACATTTGGGTTTTTTTTGGGAAAAAACATCCCGAAAAAAAAAACGGAACCACTGCTAGAAGAACACAAACTGGTGGTGGCAGCATTATTGTCTGTGGGATTTTGCTGTGGGGCTTTGGGCCAAATGGGAAGGGACTTCAACCCTTTTGATATCAAACCATCCCGACATCCGTACACCCTACGACTTATTGTCTTCCCTGTGGTGGTTGGCATGACACGTATTACACAGCAAGCAATGTCTGAGGGTTGTTTGGATTAAAAGCCACTTCAATTGTGTTTGGATCTTTACCCCATACACTGTGGAAGACGTTATGGTCAGCATGGCTCCAGATACCTGGATAAGAAATACGACTTTTTTAATATGAAAAAAAGTGACTTTCGTAATTTTTATAAATGTAATAAGGTATTTAATCTGTGCAATCAAGGATGGAGGCTATTGTGTTTGGGCAGGTGGGTTTTGTCAAAAACCGGTTTTCTAGACAAAAGGGCAGGAAAAGTAAAAGGGTCCATCTGGGGCTAATTGAGGTAGAACTATACCTATTTATTTCTGACAGGAAGCCATAACATGGTAAAAAAAATGGTTGATAAGCAAATGGCACCAGCTCTCTAGATGAGAAAGGGATACACAAATGGGATGCATTTGGGGGGAGGACCATAAAAGTTCCTTTGAATAATGAAGATGTAGACAGAGTGTATGCAGGATTCATGGAGGAAGGAACAGGTATGGGCTAAGTGATGGGGTATATAAGACACAAGAAAGCTCTTGTAAGGAAGCAAGCACCTTGGGGCTTTTTGGAGAGAGGTGGCAAAATGGGGGTGGGCCCTTTTTGGGAATTTGCCTGGAAGGACTGGTGGAAATAAAAATTTTTTTGTTTTAGTGAATTGTAACCATTATTGTTATGGGTTGGTGTAGTGTTTCTGAAATATTTATTGTTTCTATCTTTCTGTTCATGTATCTATCTCCATATAATTAAATAATAAGTGTAAAATCAATCTCACATGTTATTGAATATATGCTTTTTATACATTCACTCTTGTGTCTCATTTTCTTTTTCTTCCTTCTTCCCAATGGGCCTG
>JAODAL010001855.1:0-62500 GCA_025379985.1 Phyllomedusa bahiana
GAGGTCGCTATAGCTACAGACCTGTTCAATCTCTCATAAGTCTGCCAGCACTGGTTGCTATAGCTACAGACCTGCAGCCTAGTAGAAGCCAGTAAACACGCCCCTGAATTCAAAATAAAACCAAGGAAACAGGACTGAGGTAAGATGAATCAATGAAGTGAGACAACCGCTTTAAGGCCGGGTTCAGACGTTGCGATTTTTCAACTGCATCAAAAATGTAAGCTTTTTTTTTTTTTTAAATGGTTAACCCACATTTCACCTGTGCTTCAAATTAGAGTTAAAGGGGTGTTCCCACCAGTTTCATGGCATATTGCTAGGATAGGCTATCAAAGTCTAATGGTTTTGGGCACCTATCACTGAAACGGGCCCCCGAAAATATTGGCTCAGAATGGAGAACTTACAGCTCCCTATTCTGTTCTATGGGAGTTCCAAGTACGGCCAACCACCCCTGCACTGGGAGCTCCCATAAAACAGAATGAGGACTATTGCGCAAGAGCAACCGGCCCTTCTGAGCCAAAACCTTTTGTGGGGCCGTTCCCAAGATAGGTGTGTCATTCCTCTTCCTATGCAGTCTTATTTTTTAAGAGCGGTTTGTTTTACATACCACAGGCCTGCATTCAGTCAAGACAGTTTCTATGAACTCAGAGCACTGATCACTTCTCCTCTCACAGCTGGAGGTTTGTTACAGTTGAATCCAGTCTTCTTTGAACTCATCCAGAGCAACACAGATCTGCCTCCCTTCTATGTTTACAGGCAGGAGCATTAGGCACCGGGCACAATTCTCCTGTTTTCTGCTTGTAGAAGCAGCTGTGCAGCTGCTGGCTGTGCAGAGTGAAATGCTGACGGCCCCTGATTCTGAGTGAGAGAGGCAGGAATGCGCGCTCCCGTGAATACGACCGGGGGCCAGACAGAATGTAAATTAGTAGAGCCGTCAGCCAATGAAATGCAAGGAGGAGGGATCCCAAAACCCGGGACTGGGGAACAGTGTTTACGAAAACAAGATAGGGAGACTGTGAACACAATACAGCTTTGCAAATGACATCCAATTACAAAGTTACTTGTTTTCACTGTCCCCCCTAGGGCATGATCACACGGAGGTTTTGGCCGCGAGTTCCGACGCGGTTTCTGCGGCCGAATCGCACGTTAATATTCACATACCGCGGGTTTGGCTGCGGATTCGGGGTCATGGCCAAACCCGCGCGTGTGGGGAACTCTCCTGTCAATTCTTGACAGGTAGTGTGCTGCGCGGCGGCTGTGGGGTGCTGGCGCGGGCGGCGCCGGGGTGGTGGGGGGCCCGGGCTGTGGCTCGCGGCACGGTTTGCCCCCTGCTATTAATTTGCATGGGGGCAAAACCTCGGCGCAAGCCGCAACCCAAACCACGCCACACCCGCGCCGGGAGACGCGAGGTGCGACGAGGCTATGGCGCCGGAACCGCGGCGAGAGCCGTGGCAAAACCCGCGGCCAAAACATGCCCTTATTCTGAAGGCCATTTAATGCAATGATACAACCCCTTTAAGAGTGTTTTTCTATTGTTTGATAATTGCTGCACTGTTTTACATACAGCTTCCTTGTAAAATTGTGCAGCCAAGGAAACAGTTCAAAGATGAAAAAAGATCAAATCTTCTCCAAATCCCAGAAAAAAGGGCGCACTTGCTGCTATGAAGGCAGGTGAAACATTCCTTCCCAGCAGGCTGCAAAAGCCCCAGCGCCATGAGAGAACTTGTACAGGTTGAAAAACGCAAATTGTTAAAACACATATCCGGTTTTTGGTCCGGTTCTTTCTTTCTTTTTTTTTTTTTTTTAATTATTTTATATTCGGCTCACTATGGGCTACAATGTATATTTAGACTTTTATGTGTTTTATACTTATTATCACTATTCCTATAGCAGTAAGTGATGGGAAGCACCATCCTTTACTGCTGCATACATAGAAGCGCCAGCTGCCCTTCCCACGAATGCACATGTGCGTTGGTCTAGAGGCGATCGCTGCTATAGTGTAGCCGCCTCCTGCCCTCCCCGCGCCCATTGTCACACTATTCTGTATAATGTGATGCTGCGTTCGGGGAGGGCTGTGGACCACTGCATGGTAGAAGCTCCGGGCGGCCTGCTCACTAGTGCGTATGTGGGCTAGTAAGGAGGCCATTAATGTTAGGCCTTGTTCACACGGCTTATTTTGGGAGGTCCCAGTCATTACGGTAATCCACAGTTCTCATAGAGAACTATGGATTACGTCTCCTCTCCCTGCTCGCACAATACGGCGAGCGGGGAGAAAGTGACATGTCAATTATTCACAGCGTATAGAATAATGAATGTCTATGGGGTCGGCGGGCTGCCGGCCCCCATGCCCCGCCCCCATACACACGGCGTAATTGCGGGCGAAATACGTCCCGCAATTAAGCCGTGTGAACAGAGCTTTAGGCTATGTTCACACGGCTTAAAATAGGACGTATTTCAGTCTGTAATTACGAGCTGTAGTGCGCGAATTACGGCTGGAATACGTCCCAGTCATTACGGTAATCCACAGTTCTCATAGAGAACTATGGATTACGTCTCCTCTCCCTGCTCGGCGAATACGCCGCAGGGGGAGATAAGTGACATGTGAATTACTAGCGTCGTATATGCGCAGCTGGTAATGAAAGTCTATGAGCCGGCGAAGCGCCGGCCCCCCGTTCACTCCCCCGTCCACACGGCGTAATTGCGGGGCGAAATACGTCCCGCAATTAAGCCGTGTGAACATAGCCTTATACTGTAGCCACCCGCAGCCCTCCCTCCCGGTGGGTGGCTACACTACAGCAGTGATAACCTTCTGACTAATCAGTAAATACTTTGTAGCCCATTTAGAGCCTCTTTAATAAAAAAACCAAAAGAACAGGATAATCCCTCTAACCTTCAGTTTTATCTGGGTATCAGGTTACAGTTGATCACAAAACCACTTGCATTGAAAAGAAGCGCACGTGTCTCTTTCTTTTAAACGCATGTATTTTCTTCATGTGTTTTTGATGCAGGAGAGAAAAGTAGCAATAAATGCCACAGAAACACAGCGTGTGCTCCCAGGCTCAGGGCATGTTCACACGGCTTATTTGGACGAGGTTTTCGGAGCGGTTCCTTGCCCAAAACCACATCAAAACCTCGCCTGAAATGCGCTTCTTCAGAAGAGGTTTTAGGGCATGTTCACACGGCGGATTTGGCTGCGGGTTTCGCTCCGGTTTTCGCGGCCAAAGCCTCGTCCAAATCGCACCCAGTTTAGTAACATGGTCTCCTATGGGAAACTGCGTTACTGTTCACATGCCGCCGGTTTGGCTGCGGCTTTGGGGCTGCAGCTTTGCCGCGCGTGTTTGAGAACTCTCCTGTCAATTCTTGACAGGGAGTCCTCAGCGCGGCGGCCGCGCGGTGTTGCCGCAGTTGTCGCCGCGGTTGTCGCGTGGCTGGCGGCGCGTTTTTTCCCCTGCCTATTAATGTGCATGGGGGCAAACCCTTGCCGCAAGCTGCGCCCCAAACCACACCCCACTCACGCCGCGACCACGCCTTGCAGCGAGGTCAGGACGAGGTCTAGGCTGCGGGAACTGCGGCGAAAGCCGCCGTGTGAACGAGGCCTTAGAGGCGTATCTCGGCAAGGTTTTGGATCAGGTTTTCGCCGAGGTTTTCACCCATACAAATTAATAGCCGCGGCAAAAACACGCTTCAAGAATCGACGTGACCGCTTTCCAAAGAAGCATGAAAAAAACCGTCGTGTATGAACTACACAAGTTTTAGAGGAATCGATTAAAAAAAACGGGGGGCGTTTTGGAGAGGAAACGCTCTGAACCCCCTTTCCAAACCTCGTCCAAAAAACCTGGAAAAACCCCTTATACTGGCGGGGTTCACACCTTGCGTTTTTTGAACGCACCAAAAAGGCATGCATCAATGAAACGCACACTGATCGCGTTTGTGTATTTGCTGTTATGTAATCAGGTGACTTCATCTACTTGTGGGGACTCCATCATTTTTACCAGGTCTTGCACAGTTCTGGGGATTGCACATCTTGACTGGTCACAGACTAGAAATGACACTGAGGGTTTCTAATGGCTTCTAAGCATTTTGAGGGAATGACGGGACTATGTAGCCGCGAGGCTGTGGGACTGCTGGGACCAGCGCTGATCCTGAGAACGGATGGACACTTTTGCATTTGAGGTGAATGCTTCTAAGCTGTCGCTGTTCATTAGGTGATGGCAAAACAGCAACATTTATGAAAATGACATAATCACCTCTTTTGGGAAACAAAGGTTGTGGATGATCTTCCATCGGTCACAAAAAATCAGATCGGGCTGGATATCTTGCAGTATTTGGGAGGCTGCCAGTCACCTTGTTTCTAATAGGTAAACATTGAAGCCTACAACGGCTGTGTGTTTCATGATTTTCCTTTGACGTAAAGAGAACCTGTCACATAGGTTATGCCCCCGTTGCTGAGGGCAGCACAAGCTAGTGACAGACCTGCTGTTTCCAGCGCTGTGTCCCTTATTCTGTAAGATGCTGGAGTTTTAGAGCATTTACCCCTCAAATCTTATTCATGAGCAGGTGTTAGCCCCGCCCACCAAAGGCTAGTCCCGCCCACTGACAGTTATTCACATGTTTCTACCTATACAACATAATAGGTTTATCAGTTGAGGTGGGCGGGGCTAGCCTCAGGTGGGCGGGATTTGAAAAAACTGACTCTGAGTGACTCTTTTCTGGCTGAAAACTGCAGATTTGAGCACTAAATACTCAAACTCCAGCGTCTTACAGAATAAGAGACACAGCGCTGGAAACAGCAGGTCTGACACTAGCTTGTGCTGTCCTCAGTAATAGGGAAAAAAATTGACAGGTCACGTGCAGGTGACGTTGTGGCCTGTGTTTGGCTGGAGCTGTCACGTGAACGACAGACGTTCACACATTCCTGGTTGAATGGACCGGGAGGGAACGGGTGCGTCCTGGAGGTAAGTACGAGTCTTCTATTTTTTACTCGTACCCTGACGGATGAACGAGCATTGATCAGTCCTGGAAAAACCCTTTAAATGTTGCTATGTAGTACCAGCCTTATAGGAAACGGAGAAATCTGGTGCTTTAGGGTCCGTTTACATGGCAAGAAATCCAAAATCCCGACTGCAAACCACTCCCAAAGACCTCCATTGAAAATCCGAGTTGTAGTATCGCCATGACTTGGATTTTCTTAAGGTCAGATTTTAAGGGCTTGTTCACACGGAGTTTTCACTCTGTTACAAGCGCTTTTTAGATCCATCTCTGGGACCGAAAGGACGGAACCAGAGACGGATCTAAACAATTAGCAGTGAGGCAATGAGGAACACGCAGCGGCGTTCACACGAGAGATCGCCGCTGCATGTTCCCCTACTGCCTGTTGGGTCCCCTTTACGGACCCGATCAAAGAATTGACATGCCATTCTTTAAAAGATGGAGCCGGCAGGCAGGAGGGGAACACACAGCGGCGATCTCTCATGTGAACGCCGCTGCGTGTTCCTCATAGCCCGCAGTGAGAATCTCGCTGTTAATTGTTTAGATCCGTCTCTGAGTCCGTCCTGTCGGTCCCAGAGACGGATCTAAAAAGCGCTTGTAACACGGAGGGAAAACTCGGTGTGAACAAGCCCTAAGGCTAGGTTCACACGGCTTATTAAGGGGAGTATTTGCGGACGTAATTACGTCCGCAAATATGTCCCGAAATACGTTTCAAATACGTGTCACAAAGTGTAGCACGTATTTCACGTCGTAAATACATTCCCCATTCTTTACTATGGGGATTTACGTTGCGAAATACGCCTCGATAAGTGACGGGGGACTAAATTTTACCATCGTATTTACATGGCGAAAATACGTCACGGAAATACACCTCGTGTGAACGACGAGGTGTATTTTACATTGTAATTAATGCTAATCTACTTGTTCATTATTTGAAACGTATTTCTGGACGTATTTGCGAACGTAATTACGTCTGCATATACGCCCCGAAATAAGCCGTCTGAACATAGCCTAAAACTGCTTTGTTTTAAAAAAAACTTGGAACATGTTCAATACTCCATCGTATTTCAAGCCATAAAACAATTCCAAAACATTTCTATGTTAGAAACTCATCCAAACCCTATTTAGATGAATGGGACTCGTTTTCTAAATCTGAATCAAATAGAAAAAAAACAACCTAAAATCCACATAGACAACCACATAAATACTTGTCGGACAACACGGTTTTAGGACTTGGTGTCCCAACAAGTATTTTGACATTTGTCATGTGGAAGTATCCCTGCACCAGGCCTTTGTCGTGTGGAAGTATCCCTGCACCAGGCCTTTGTCGTGTGGGCGTACCCCTGCGCGGGCCTTGGTCGTGTGGCAGTACCCCTGCACCAGGCCTTTGTCGTGTGGAAGTATCCCTGCACCAGGCCTTTGTCGTGTGGAAGTATCCCTGCACCAGGCCTTTGTCGTGTGGAAGTATCCCGCACCAGGCCTTTGTCGTGTGGTCGTATCCCTGCACCAGGCCTTTGTCGTGTGGAAGTATCCCTGCACCAGGCCTTTGTCGTGTGGTAGTATCCCTGCACCAGGCCTTTGTCGTGTGGGCGTATCCCCACACCGGGCCATTGTCGTGTGGGCGTACCCCGGCGCCGGGCCTTTGTCGTGTGGGCGTACCCCCGCGCCGGGCCTTTGTCGTGTGGGCGTATCCCTACACCGGGCCATTGTCGTGTGGGCGTATCCCTACACCGGGCCATTGTCGTGTGGGCGTATCCCTACACCGGGCCATTGTCGTGTGGGCGTATCCCCACACCGGGCCATTGTCGTGTGGGCGTACCCCTACGCCGGGCCATTGTCGTGTGGGCGTACCCCCGCGCCGGGCCTTTGTCGTGTGGGCGTACCCCTGCGCCGGGCCTTTGGCGTGTGGGCGTACCCCTGGCCGGGCCTTTGGCGTGTGGGCGTACCCCTGCGCGGGCCTTTGGCGTGTGGGCGTACCCCTGCGCCGGGCCTTTGGCGTGTGGGCGTACCCCTGCGCCGGGCCTTTGGCGTGTGGGCGTACCCCTGCGCCGGGCCTTTGGCGTGTGGGCGTACCCCTGCGCCGGGCCTTTGGCGTGTGGGCGTACCCCTGCGCCGGGCCTTTGGCGTGTGGGCTACCCCTGCGCCGGGCCTTTGGCGTGTGGGCGTACCCCGCGCCGGGCCTTTTGGCGTGTGGGCGTACCCCTGCGCCGGGCCTTTGCGTGTGGGCGTACCCCTGCGCCGGGCCTTTGGCGTGTGGGCGTACCCCTGCGCCGGGCCCTTTGCGTGTGGGCGTACCCCTGCGCCGGGCCTTTGGCGTGTGGGCGTACCCCTGCGCCGGGCCTTTGGCGTGTGGGCGTACCCCTGCGCCGGGCCTTTGGCTGGTGGGCGTACCCCTGCGCCGGGCCTTTGGCGTGTGGGCGTACCCCCGCGCCGGGCCTTTGGTGGTGGGCGTACCCCCGCGCCGGGCCTTTGGCTGGTGGGCGTACCCCCGCGCCGGGCCTTTGTCGTGTGGGCGTACCCCCGCGCCGGGACTTTGTCGTGTGGGCGTACCCCCGCGCCGGGCCTTTGTCGTGTGGGCGTACCCCCGCGCCGGGCCTTTGTCGTGTGGGCGCACCCCCGCACCAGGTCTCTTTCTCGGCACCAAGCACAGAAGGATTTTGCCATTCACGATTAGTGATTACATGTTTGTTTTTTTTATAGACACCGGCCTATTACTAGAACTGCTTCCACCTTCTCAATACTGCGGAGAGGGAGGCTTTACTGTAATCTTACCCTTCATACTTTTAAGGTGAAAGCTACTTAGGTGTAAAGGGAAGCTCTCAACTGTGAAATACTGCCAGGGCCACAGCCAGGTTACCTCATAGCGGTCCCCCATTGGACGCACTGCAGTGAGGTAGCTTGTGGCTGTACCATGCTGCCCGTTGTTCAGGCAGCTCAAAATAGCGGACAGGTTCCTCTTTCAATCCTCTCACTACTATTGAGGGCGAGGTTCAAGTTTACTGTAGACTGTAAAGTGAGTCACTTTTCTTTGCTTGGACGGTCTGGGTCGTTGACTCTAGTGCTGACATCACATGGCCAATTGGGAAACTGCAGTGCTCTAGAGTGATTTATGAAGACGGGTCTTATTACATTACTTCCCCGAAAACCAGCCAGGGCTTTTCACCGGGATAGGGCTTATTTCCAAATACAGTAACCCATGTGTTATGGACTCCGAGGAAGAGGGTCCTTCACCTCCTCAGGCTGAAGTGAGGTTGAGGCATATTATGAGAAAGCAGCCTGGTAGCTGGTATACGGTGTGTACGTGGCTGTTCTCTCAAATTTAGGCCGAGTGTATGGAAGGCCCCGACTCGACTAATGTGCAGAAAATGGAACCAGAAGGCAGTGGAACAAGAACGCTCCAGTAATTGGAGGAGGAGACTGTGATTGGCCACAGCAGGCCGATGAAATAGCGAAATGCGACGCGAAATATCCCCACAAAAGGTCTGTGTGTCCCTCGGTTCTGCGCTCTGGCCCTTTCTTTATGGTTCATTCCTGGTATACGTCTGTGAGTCACTCTGACCCGCTGTCTATGGTCCAGTCCTGCTATAGGTCTGTGTCCTGCTCTGGCCCGCTGTCTATGGTCCAGTCCTGCTATAGGTCTGTGTCCGGCGCTGACCGGCTGTCTTTGGTCCTGTCCTGCTATAGGTCTGTGTCCCGCTCTGTCCCGCTGTCTATGGTCCAGTCCTGCTATAGGTCTGTGTCCCGCTCTGGCCCGCTGTCTATGGTCCAGTCCTGCTATAGGTCTGTGTCCTGCTCTGGCCCGCTGTCTATGGTCCAGTGCTGCTATGGGTCTGTGTCCTGCTCTGGCCCGCTGTCTATGGTCCAGTCCCCGCTATAGGTTTGTGTCCTGCGCTGACCGCTGTCTATGGTCCAGTCCTGCTATAGGTCTGTGTCCCGCGGCTGACCCGCTGTCTATGGTCCAGTTCTGCTATAGGTTTGTGTCCCGCGCTGACCCGTGTTATGGTCCAGTCCTGCTATAGGTCTGTGTCCCGCGCTGACCCGCTGTCTATGGTCCAGTTCTGCTATAGGTCTGTGTCCCGCTCTGGCCCGCTGTCTATGGTCCAGTCCTGCTATAGGTCTGTGTCCTGCTCTGGCCCGCTGTCTATGGTCCAGTCCTGCTATAGGTCTGTGTCCTGCTCTGGCCCGCTGTCTATGGTCCAGTCCTGCTATAGGTCTGTGTCCCGCTCTGACCCGCTGTCTATGGTCCAGTCCTGCTATAGGTCTGTGTCCTGCTCTGGCCCGCTGTCTATGGTCCAGTCCTGCTATAGGTCTGTGTCCCGCGCTGACCCGCTGTCTATGGTCCAGTCCTGCTATAGGTTTGTGTCCTGCGCTGACCCGCTGTCTATGGTCCAGTCCTGCTATAGGTCTGTGTCCCGCGCTGACCCGCTGTCTATGGTCCAGTTCTGCTATAGGTTTGTGTCCCGCGCTGGCCCGCTGTCTATGGTCCAGTCCTGCTATAGGTCTGTGTCCCGCGCTGGCCCGCTGTCTATGGTCCAGTCCTGCTATAGGTCTGTCCCGCTCTGGCCTGCTGTCTATGGTCCAGACCTGCTATAGGTCTGTCCGCTCTGGCCTGCTGTCTATGGTCCAGTCCTGCTATAGGTCTGTCCTGCTCTGGCCCGCTGTCTATGGTCCAGTCCTGCTATAGGTTTGTGTCCCGTGCTGACCCGCTGTCTATGGTCCAGTTCTGCTATAGGTGTGTGTCCCGCGCTGACCCGCTGTCTATGGTCCAGTGCTGCTATAGGTTTGTGTCCCGCGCTGACCCGCTGTCTATGGTCCAGTCCTGCTATAGGTCTGTGTCCTGCTCTGGCCCGCTGTCTATGGTCCAGTCCTGCTATAGGTTTGTGTCCTGCTCTGGCCCGCTGTCTATGGTCCAGTTCTGCTATAGGTCTGTGTCCCGTGCTGACCCACTGTCTTATGATCTGGCCCCACTCTCTGTGGTCCAGTCCTAGTATAATATATATAAATTGTACATGTAGAAAGCGGCTCAGAAGCAGTGGTAAGAATCTCTGTTCTGCAGATAACTTACTGCATGTTTGGAATAGTTTCCCAGCAAAAGTGACAGAGTAATATAGTTAAAGAATCTTAAAATGTTTAAAAAAAAACCAGACTTATTCCAAACAATTAATACTCCCTACAAATAACCGTGGGACTCTGCAGCACAGGGGAAGCGGACCAATTGCTGCTTCTCATGTGCCAGAGCTCGGAGATCTGTCATCTGTTCTGGCATATCCGGACATTGCTATTGACATGGTATTTCTTATCTGTGACAGCTTACAGAATGCGATTTTTCACATTAACATTTCCCGTGTGGAACTGTGGTCACTCGGGGTCGCACTCTGTATTTCGTACAGTCGGTTGATGTATAGAGTGTTACGTGGACGTCTGTCCATAATAGAGGGACTCTGTGCACGGCACAACCTGCTTTGGGAATGTTGTGCCTTTCACCAAATATGCGCTGCCCTCCACAGTAACCCAGGAGCTCACCTTATTGAACACATAACAGCATTGTGTCTTTTAGCGTTTACTTCTCTTCGTATCTTGGTACTTCTGAGAAAGAAAACAAGCTACCCTGTTTACCCGAAAATAAGACGGTGTCTTATTTTAATTTTTGCTCCTAGAGTGCACTATGTCTTATTTTCAGGGGATGTCTTATTATTCCACAAATAAATTATAGCATGCTATACTAGTGTGTATGTATGTATATGTGTGTGTATGTATGTGTGTTTGTGTGTATGTATACATATATATATATATATATATATATATATATTTATGTATATGTATATATCTCAAAGACATGAGTCACAAACCATAGGATATATGTATGTAAAGGACATTTTATGGCAGCTGTAGTGACTTTTCTTGAAGGATGGCAAGTGTGACATGCTGGGACTTGTGGAACTAGAAGTACCAGCATGCCCCATCAGCCATCCTGTGAGATGTGTGTGTTAGTATCATTGCTCTGTTCTCCCCCCCCTCCATCCCTCACTTACTTGTACACTGTCTCCTGTCCTGGGGTGTTCGGGACCTGTGGTGACATCAGTCATATGACCTCCCTGCACAGGTCCTTCAACAATATGTCCCAGGGCCATTTCTCAGGGTGAGCGGGGCTTGAGAACACCCGCTCCCCTTCCCCCCCCCAACCTTTCTCTCTGCCCACCTTTAGGCCGTGTTCACACGGCTTATTCCCGACGGATTTGTGCGCCGTATTGAGCTCACAAATCCGCTGTGAATAAGGGGCGGGACGGGGGTGGGGCCGGAGCGTGGCGGGGGAGCCACTCCCGGCCCCATAGACAATGCATTGTTTACGGCGCGTCCGCGCCGTAAATAATGTGCATGTACTTTGTCCCCCCGCGGCGGATTCGCCGAGCGGGGAGGAGCGACGGATTCCACTGTTCTCATGAGAGCAGTGGATTACCGTAATTTGCTGCCGCGGATTGGCGCCGTACTGCAGCGCAAATCCGGCGCGCAGAAACGGCGCCAATCCGCGGCAGAATAAGCCGTGTTGAACGGGGCCTTAGGGACGGCCCTGTGTATGGGGAGCTGCAGCAATGATTTCCACTGTCTTATTTTCGGGGGGTGCCTTATATTAGGGAATTCAACAAAATCTCTTCTATGTCTTACTTTCGGGGGCGTCTTATTTTCGGGGAAACACGGTAGGTTCCTGTGTATCCCTTTGGAAAGTTAGAAGTTTCTCTTATTCAAAGCTCAGTGCAGACCCTGAGCGTTTTGTTGGATGTACACTTCAGAAAAACACATACTGCTGCTGTGTTTGAGTTACATGGGGGAGCTCTTTCCACCAAATGGGCTTAAAGGGAACTGTATAACCAAGTTATGTTACTAACACGTTCAACTTAATAATCTGTGTTCTTTTTTTTTTTTTTTGACCTAATTTCTGTGTTGTTTGCCATGTTTGTGCCAGAGCGTGGATCCCCAGGGGTGATTCCTGAGCATCCTGGCAGGTCTTTGCTTCTACAGTGCAGCCAGTTTAGGAGTGAGTTTAGCAGAATACCTTGGTGACTCAATGTGTTCTTCACTACTCCAGGCAACAAAATTAACTCTGTAATATCTGGGACATGACAGGAATGTCCATGGTAATCACCCTCAGATTGGTTCCTGTGAACGTTTTCACATGGTTCGGCTTCTCCTGCCAACCAATGTTGTGTAAAATTAACAGGGTGTGGTAGTGAGTAATATGGAAATAGAGCCGTAAACTACTGTAAAACTTGCCATGTAAGTGGAAATCAAGTAGCCCTGTGTGTACGGCCTCAGCTTGACTAAATAAGATCCGTCAATTTCCTGATATTATTAGAATTCAACCTTGTGCCGTTCCTCTTGAAAATGAATGAATAAATTGGCAGCTGAATGTTAACATTACATTTGTCATTAGGGTGTATGTCTGTGTATGGACTTTGCTTGTGCCTTCTCCAAGCCTTGTGTTCTGTACACATTTGGCAAATAACTGAACACTTAGGCCTCGTTCACACGGCTTATTCTGCCGCGGATTGGCGCCGTACTGCGTGCCGGATTTGCGCTTCAGTACGGCGCAAATCCGCGGCAGCAATTACGGTAATCCACTGCTCTCATAGAGAACTATGGATTCCGTCGCTCCTCCCCGCTCGGCGAATCCGCCGCGGGGGAGAAGTGACATGGAACATTAATTTACGGCGCGGACGCCCGTAAACAATGCAAATGTCTATGGGGCCGGGAGCGGCGCCCCGCCGCGCTCCGGCCCCGCCCCTTATTCACGGTGGATTTGTGAGCTCAATACGGCGCACAAATCCGTCGGGAATAAGCCGTGTGAACACGGCCTTAAGGTATGTTCAGACGGCGTAATTGCAGGGCGCATTTAGCCGCATATTTGCGCCTCAATACACCCGAAATGCGTCCCGCAATTACGGTAATTCATAGCGCTCTACGTGAGCTATGAATTAAAGAGAGCCTGTCACATAGTTTATGCCCCCTTGCTGAGGACAGAACAAGCTAGTGTCAGACCTGCTGTTTCCAGCACTGTGTCCCTTATTCTGTAAGGTGCTGGAGTTTTCTTGTATTTAATGCTCAAATCTGCAGTTTTCAGCCAGAAGAGTCAATGAAGAGTCCTTCAGAGTGTCTGTTTTTTTCAAACCTGGCCAATTGGAGGCTAGCCCCGCCTACCTCAACTGACAAACCTATTACTTTGAATAGGTAGAAACATGTGAATAACTGTCAGTGGGCGGGGCTAGCCTTTGGTGGGTGGAGCTAACACCTACTCATGAATAAGATTTGAGGGGTAAATGCTCTAAAACTGCTGCATCTTACAGAATAAGGGGCACAGCGCTGGAAACAGCAGGTCTGACACTAGCTTGTGCTGCCCTCGACAAGGGGGGCATAACCTATGTTATAGGTTCCCTTTAAGACACATACGAGCCTCCTCCACTGCTGTGTTTGTCATACCAGAACTGATAGACCTTGTGATGAGATGACTTGTTGACTTGTGTGTGTGTGTGTGTGTATATGTGTGTGTGTATATATATATATGTGTATATATGTATATATATGTATATATATAGATATATATAGATATTTATATATAGATATATAGCGCTAGCATGGACGGGGTGGTCTCTTGTGTAGATTGAGCTTCTGCTATTCCTGCTGTAATGCTTGGTGAGTGAGGTCTTGTTCACATCATGCTATTCATCTGTGTTTAGCTTGTATGCCAGGAAAGCTCCTGAGTAGACTCCAAACGTGTCTGAAGAGTTACATTAGCCCGACAGAGGTCAAGTGTGTTCTAGTAGACTGATCTATTCTATAAGAAATTTGGGGAAGAGGGGGGTATGAGGGGTTATGCAATAAACAGATGACATAATAGTGAATGGGTGGTGGTGCCGTTCTATGGCCTCTGTTTAATGTAAGTCATGAGCTTATTATAACTTTTCATTACATATTTGTTAAACAGATCACATATTGGTCTGTATGTCGCTGTATGGCATCCGTGTAATGTATACAGCCACAGCTTTGCCAGTGTATATGGCTATGTCTCAAATGCACACAAAAACGAACATTTTATATAAAAACGCTGATAAAACAACTGAAAAGATGTCCCATAGACTCTTTTCTATTGGAGTCTTTGCAAAGCTGCGGACGTTTTTTGCCGTGTTGTTTGCAGAAATCCATAGCAAATATAATGCTTTGCATTTCTGGAAAAAAGCGTGTAGAAGACGCGCCACGAAAAGCGAAACACGCCAAAAAACAGTGACATGTGGACTCGGAGAGGGTGGGGGGAGCACACTGACTCGGGAGCGAGCATGAACAGTGAAGGGGGGGATGATGTCATCCCCCTTCAGTTAAGAAACACCCAGCTGGGAGGGGAAGAAACGCCCCTGGATTTCAGGAACAGAGAAAATCAAGCTTCAAGAAAACAGCCGGTTGAAGCGATACATCCCCTTTAAGCGTATGCTCACACAGCGTACAGCAGCACATAACTATATGCCTACTGTGGAAATGTACGTGCTGGCCAGTGTGTATTTCCGACAGCGCTCCGGACTGGCCTCCACTCACTTTAGTTTTCTGGGGAATACATCTCAAAATCACAGTACTCATTGAGTGCTATCATTTTACCATATTTGTTGGTCGTACTTCGGGCATATTGCAGCGCAACTATGCCATACAGCACAGGCCAAAAATACGCTGTCTGAACATACCCTAAGGGTATGTTCCCACAGCGTATCCGCAGGGCGTATTTCACCACGTAACTGCCCTGCAATATGCCCATATTACCCCGCAAATTCGGTAATTCATAGCTCTCATTGAGAGTTATGAAATACCTGCACAATACTAGTGAATGTCAGTGGGAGCACTTCAGAAGTACGCACTGGCCAGCGCGTACTACTAAAGCAACTCCCCCCTCCCATTGAGAAGCACATATTCCGTCCGGAAACTTGACGGAAGATTGTGTAAGCACAAGGTTTTGCGGCCGGATCGTGGGCGGAAAACCCGTGCAGTGGGGACTGCTGCACGGGTTTTCCATTGCACCCTGTTCTGCTCATTTTCGGCCGGTTTTTCAGGCGGTCTGCAAAACCGCAAACCACCTGGAAAACCGGCCGAAAACCTGTGCAGTGCGGACATGCCCTAAGGCTGCTGAAAATGGAGACAACCTGATGTAATTTTTTTTTTTTTTTTAAACGATACCTTGATTCACATCTGCGTCGGAGGCTCTGTTTTGAACCTCCGTCACGGAAGTGTAAAAGGATCCGTCTACTGATGGACACAAACGGCGCCTGACGGACCCTCTTGACTACAAAGGGGTCTGTTGGGTTTCCCCTCATGACGTCAGCCGTTTTAATGGGAAAAGTATCACAAATGGAGCCTTCAACACAGATGTGAATCCACTCTAAGCACAAAATACGAGCACAGGGACATGATGTAAGGACATTACTCAAAAGAAAAATGCAAACCTAACTTCATGGCAGGAACGGCATACTATCCGCAGGTCTGCTTTTCTCCCCATCTACACTTCTGTCACGGTTAGGCTATGTCTACACGGCAGTGGACAAAAAAACTACCTGAAAACCAAATCCTAAAAACATTCATAAAACGGAGTCTTATTTTGTAAGAGCTGTTTACATACCGCCTGCATTCAGTCTAGACAGTCTTCTATGAATTCAGAGCGCTGATCTCTTCTCCTCTCACAGCGGGAGGTTTATTACAATTGAATCCAGTCTTCTATGAACTCATCCAGAGCACAGATCCGTCTTTGAGCATTAGGCACCGAGGCACAATTCTGCTGTTTTCTGATTGTAGAAGCAGCTGCAGTGTCACTGAGGAGCTCCTAGCTTTGCTCAGTGATTTGTTGCCGGCCCCTTATTCTGAGTGAGAGAGGCAGGAATGCGCGCTGGGCCAGACAGAATGTAAATTAGTAGAGCTGTCAGCCAATGAAATGAAAGGAGGTGGAATCCTACTGACACTGGGGAACAGTGTTTACACAAAACGAAGATAAGGGAAGACAATGAAAACAAGACAACTTTGCTAATGAGATCCAATTGCAAAGTTGCTTGTTTTCACTGTCCCCTTATTCTGAAGACCATTTAATGAAATGATACAACCCCTTTAAACTGATGTCTATTTTTTTTCTTAGGACTGATCTTTTTGCGCATATGCAGCAATTAAAAATTGATCCTATAAATGGACAAAAAACAGATACAAAAATGGAGGACCTTCCATTTTTATCCATCTCACATTGAAGTCGGTGTAAAAGAAAACAAAAAAACCCCAAGCTCCTTAACATCAGAAATATTTTGTGTCCGTAAAAAAAACCCCCAAAAAATAGTGCAGCAGCCTACGCTATTTTCACAGTCAAAAGAAAGGATTTCTGAAGGAACGGAGCACAACTGAACTGGTGTCTTAAAGACGGAAAGGAATGGTCTCATACAATGGGTTTAAAGAGAACCTGTCACATAGTTTTTGCCCTCTTTGCTGCTGAGGTCAGAACAAGCTAGTGTCAGACCTGCTGTTTCCAGCACTGTGTCCCTTATTCTGTAAGATGCTGGAGTTTTCGTGTATTCAATGCTCAAATATGCAGTTTTCAGCCAGAAGAGTCATTAGAGTCAGTTTTTTTTCAAAACCCGCCCACCTCAACTGATAAACCTATTAGTTTGAATAAGTAGAAACATGTGAATAACTGCCAGTTGGGCGGTGCTAGCCTTTGGTGGGCGGAGCTAACACCTGCTCATGAATAAGATTTGAGGGGTAAATGCTCTAAAACTACAGCATCTTACAGAATAAGGGACACAGCGCTGGAAACAGCAGGTCTGTCACTAGCTTGTGCTGCCCTCAGCAAGGGGGGCATAACCTATGTGACAGGTTCCCTTTAAGTGTCTCAAAACGGAAAGGATCGCCTGATATCACTGTGCAGATGTGAATCCAGGGTTTTGTTGCTGCAGACTGTGCTCTTGAACAAGTTTTTTTTTTTTTCTTCTTTAGAAACTATACATAAGGGATCTATTCACTGGTAATAAATGAACGCTCTATACTGCTTTGCATCGCCCCTGCTGCCTCTGCTCTTCCTCCGTGGACGCTGTCAGGACGGCTTTACCATACATAGGGGATGCTTTGCTGTATGTCCGGATAAGCAGCAGCTTCTTATATTGGGCATTCTGTGTTTGCACGAGGAGTATAGGCCGTGATATAATGGTGGTAATAAGAGGCATTCGTCGCCCTGAACAGGGCAGCATTTTGATCTGGCATGTGCATCGATGTGTGTCTTGGATGGAGATGTTGTGCGGCTCTTACACTGCAGAATAGACAGCACATTATGGGAGATTGATTGCTGCAAGGTGAAAGCACTTTAGTGCTGCTAACCCACGATAGCGTTGTTGCTCAAGGGGTCTTCTGACTTTTTTGTCCTTGATCTTTTCTTCAGATTTTTGCATCTAGCTTTTGATGCTGCTGAATGAATAGTAATACTTATAAGTGATTGTAATCTGAGGCTGAAAGCTTCTTGGAGATGTAGCACGTGTCCCATTGCCTGTAGAGGAGTAGGCTTATTTGCAACCCCTAACAAAAATGATGGGGTCCCCACACTCACTAGCTGTATTTCATAGGACATACCCAAATCCCAGATATGATGCCAAACAGTGTTTAACAGCTGCTCATTCTGCTTCATAAAAGGAAAGTATAAATTATGTTTATTAGCGGCCTATGTTTTTGTAAGTTAAGTTGAGGAAAAAAATTTGGATTAAAAAAAAGTAACCAAAATAATATCAATTTGTACAGTGCCTTGCGAAAATATTCGGCCCCCTTAAGATTCATTGTATTATATTATCACTAGACACGAGTGGCTTGTTCTTGTCTAAAAAGAGTTTTAAAAGCCACAGGTACAGTCATGGCCAAAAGTTTTGAGAATGATACAAATGTTAATTTTTACAAAGTCTACTGCATCAGGTTTTATAATGGCAATTTGCAGATACTCCAGAATGTTATAAAGAGTGATCAGCTTAACAGCAATTAATTGCAAAGTCAATAGTTGCCTAGAAAATGAACGTTTTCCCCCAAAACACATTTCCAACTTCATTGCAGGCCTGCCTTAAAAGGACCAGCTAACATCGTTCAGTGATTGCTCCATTAACACAGGTGTGGGTGTTGATGAGGACAGGGCTGGAGATCAATCTGTCATGATTAAGTAAGAATCACAGCACTGGACACTTTAAAAGGAGGCTGGTGCTTGGCATCATTGTTTCTCTTCTGTTAACCATGGTTATCTCTAAAGAAACACGTGCAGTCATCATTGCACTGCACAAAACTGGCCTAACAGGGAAGAGTATCGCAGCTAGAAAGATTGCACCTCAGTCAACAATCTGTCGCATCATCAAGGAATTCAAGGAGAGTGGTTCCATTGTTGCCAAAAAGGCTCCAGGGCGCCCAAAGAAGACCAGCAAGCGCCAGGACCGTCTCTTAAAAGTGTTTCAGCTTCGGAATCGGGCTACCAGCAGTGCAGAGCTTGCTCAGGAATGGCAGCAGGCAGGTGTGAGTGCAATCTGCACCCACTGTGAGGCGGAGACTCATGGAGCAAGGCCTGGTGTCAAGGAGGGCAGCAAAGAAGCCACTTCTCTCCAGAAAAAACATCAGGGACAGACTGATATTCTGCCAAAGGTACAGGGATTGGACTGCTGAGGACGTGGGTAAAGTCATTTTCTCTGATGAATCCCCTTTCCGAATGTTTGGAACATCTGAAAAACAGCTTGTTTCGGAGAAGACAAGGTGAGCGATACCACCAGTTCTTGTCTCATGCAACTGTAAAGCATCCAGAAAACCATTCATGTGTGGGGTTGCTTCTCAGCCAAGGGAATCGGCTCTCTAACAGTCTTGCCTAAAAACACATCCATGAATAAAGAATGGTACCAGAATGTCCTCCAAGAGCAACTTCTCCCAACCGTCCAAGAGCAGTTTGGTGATCAACAATGCCTTTTCCAGCATGATGGAGCACCTTGCCATAAAGCAAAGGTGAATAACTAAATGGCATCAGGAACAAAACATAGAGATTTTGGGTCCATGGCCTGGAAACTCCCCAGATCTTAATCCCATTGAGAACTTGTGGTCAATCATCAAGAGACGGGTGGACCAAACAAAAAACAACAAATTGTGACAAAATGCAAGCATTGATTGTGCAAGAATGGACTGCTATCAGTCAGGATTTGGTCCAGAAGTTGATTGAGAGAGCATGCCAGGGAAAATTGCAGAGGTCCTGAAGAAGAAGGGCCCAAACATTTGCAAATATTGATTTTGCTGCATTAACTCATTCTAACTGTCAATAAAAGCTTTTTTTAAATTTCATAATATGATTGCACTTGTATTTCTGTATGTGATAAAAACATCTGAAAAAACACACATAAAAACCAGAGGGCAACAGTTTCTGTGGAAAATAAAAATATTTGTGTGATTCTCAAAACTTTTGGCCATGACTGTACAGTGCCTTGCGAAAGTATTCAGCGCGCTTAAACTTTTCAACCTTTTGCCACATTTCAGTGAGGTTGGATGGAGACGTTTGGAACGCTGGAGCTCAGTAAGGTTGGATGGAGAGCGTTTGTGAACAGCTGGAGCTCAGATGGAGGTTGGACTTGGAGAGCGTTTGTGAGCAGCTGGAGCTCAGCGAGGTTGGATGGAGAGCGTTTGTGAGCAGCTGGAGCTCAGCGAGGTTGGATGAAGAGCGTTTGTGAGCAGCTGGAGCTCAGCGAGGTTGGATGGAGAGCGTTTGTGAGCAGCTGGAGCTCAGTGAGGTTGGATGGAGAGTTTTTTGTGAGCAGCTGGAGCTCAGTGAGGTGGGATGGAGAGCGTTTGTGAACAGCTGGAGCTCAGTGAGGTTGGATGGAGGAGCGTTTTGTAACAGCTGGAGCTCAGTGAGGTTGGATGGAGAGCGTTTGTGAACAGCAGTTTTTCAGCTCTTTCCACAGATTCTCGATTGGATTCAGGTCTGGTCTGTGAAATTGGCCATTCTAACACCTGGAGACGGTAAATTTTTTTTAACCTTCCATTTTAGATTTTGCTTTATTTTGGGGATCATTGTCTTGTTGGAAGATAAATCTCCGTCCCAGTCTCAGGTCTTTTGCAGACTCCAAACAGGTTTTTTTTTCCGAAGGGGCCCTGTATTTGGCCCCCATCCTCTTCCCATCAGTTCTAACCATCTTCCCTGCCCCCTGTGAAAAACCCCAAACCTATGCGCCCCCCCATGTTGACATTGGGCGAGGGGGGGGTTCAGGGGGATAGCTTGTTTCTTTCCCCAAAACTATTTTTTTTTAAACTTTGTGGCCAAAAAGTTGGATTTTGTTTTCATCTGAGCGAGCCCTTTTTCCCCACACTTTGGTGTCCCCCAGGGGGCCCCTTTTTCCAAGTTTGGTGTTCCCGGAGTTGTGGCAAACTTTAAACCAGTTTTTTCAGGGTTTTATCTTTGAGAAATGGCTTCTTTTTTTTGCCTCTTCCAAAGGCCGATTTGTCCCTTGTCGACTTTTGTTGCCCTAGGGGACAGACTCCCACCTCAGCTGTGATCCTGCAGTTCATCCAATATCATGGGCCTTTTTGGCTGCATCTCTACAGTCTTCTCCTTGTTTAAGTGAAAGTTTAGAGGACGGGGGGGTCTTGGTAATTTGTAGTGGTCTGATCTCCTTCTTTTCAATTGATCGTTTTTCACATCTTTTGGGGGTTTTTTAAATTTTTGGGAAATCTTTTTGTACCCCAAACCCCGGGTTTTTTAAATTTTCTCCACAACATATCACAGACTGCCTGGTGGTTCCTTGGTCTTATGAGCTCTCTGCGCTTTAAACAAAACCCTGGGGGCTATCACGAGCAGGTACATTATAGGAGTTGATTCACCGGGGGATTATTTTTATCATCAGTCATTTAGGACAACATTGGATCATTCAGAGATCCTCACTGAACTTCTGGAGTGAGTTTGCTGCACTGAAAGCAAAGGGGTCGAATAATATTGCACGCCCAACTTTTCCGTTTTTTTTTTTTTTTTTTACAAAAGTTTAAAATATGCAATAATTTTCGATCCACTTCACAATTGTGTCCCACTTGTTGATTCTTCAAAAAAAATTGAAAATTTCATATCTTTATGTTTGAAGCCTGAAATGTTGCAAAAGGTTGAAATGTTCAAGGGGCCGAATACTTTTGCAAGGCACTGAATGTTGTGTGTGTAATATATATATATATAAATATATATATATATATAATATATATATATATAATTACTACACACATATAATATGTGTGTATATATGTATATATATATATAAATATATATATATATATATATATATATATATTATATATATATATATTATATATATAATGTGTATATATATAGATAGATAGTGTGTGTGATTACTAGACAGGGAATGGACTGACCATAACTGCTTGAAAGGTGATGTCTGAGCATGTGCAGCCAGGACTTGGGAGCTCTCTTCACTGGTTGTATCCCCTGGAGAAGAGCTGCACACTATTAATAAGGTAGCAGGTAAGACAAAATCTTAATAGGGATAGATGGAGAATGTGTTTTTAATTTGCAAGCTTTCCACATCAATTTTACTTCGTGGTAAAACTCCTTTAATATCAGGTCCTATACATTCTTGCCTTCCAATGGGGTTTTTACCAAAAACATATTTCATGCCTGATTTTGACCTGCTTCTGGGTGTATATATTTTGTTTGAATTGCACATCATGTGGCCCAGCAGGCTTGACATCACCTTGCCTTCTCCCATAATGTGCTCACTCTAGTCAAACAAAGGTCTGTTTATGTAAAGAGTAGCTGAGTGGTGACCACTTCTGCCTTTTAGCATAGGGGTCCTAGGTTTAAATCCCTGCAGGATTTTTTTATTTTATTTTATTTGCACAGTTTGACTAATCACTAAAGAGTCCAGAGGACAGGAGTAGAATGACCGCACCTGGGAATGAATACTTGCTCAGCAGTGAGTGTGTGTGATTACTAGACAGGGAAGAGACTGTTGTCTGAGCATGTGCGAACAGGACTGAGGAGCTCTTGTCACTGGTCGTATCCCCTAGCGACGAGCTGCACACTCTGGATCACTAAGGGAGCAGCTGAAACAAAAATGGTACAGAATTTGTAATACTGATGAATGGTGAAAATATTCATTATTTAATTTGCAAGCTTCCCACGTCATTTTTACTTGGTGGTAAAGCCCCTTTAATATTCCTAGAACCAACCATTAGTTTAGAAGTAGTAAGTGTCTGTATTTTGCAGCGTCATGACTGTTTGTAGTGTGTTGTGTGCGCAGTAATGCTTCAGTGTATGTTTAACTTCCCAGGCCACGTGTAGACGGGATGCGTGTCGCGAATCACATCACCTAGTTCACATTGTTAGGGTCAGCAGACGTGCCGGAGTTTAGGAACTGGTCTATGAGATGATGCAGCTGAAGGTTTGTAGACTGAGAGCTTCTGCATACTAGTATGGTACAAAAGCGTTTTAGACTAAAATCCTCCTAGTTGCTACAATTGAGGGGAGAAATTAAGTGTCAGACGGCTCCTCTGGTTACCAGGAGGAAAATAACAGCAGACCGGAGGAAATCCAGCCTCTCTGAGCTTTCTTCCCATAGAAAAGACATGAGATTAGCAGTCTCGCTCCAGATCTTCAGGAGGTGCTTAAAAAAAAAAAAAATGCTGTATTTTCATGGCTCTTTGACGCTCATTTTGGTATGTAACAGGGCTGTGGAGTCGGTGCCGTCATAAAATGGATTGACTCTGACTCCCAAAATATATAATAAGTTGATCCAGTTAGTTGGATGCAGTGCAAAGAGCAAGAGGAGTTGGGTCCGGCCAGTGCTACTGCTCCCACATCTTCAGCCTCATCACATGAGGAGTGTAATTGATGACATGGAGCAGGCAAAGTGCTGCCCCCGGGGAAAAGATTCCACTCCCATGGCAAACAGATTTCAGCAAAATTTTTCACCCGTTTTCAAAAAAGTAGAAGAGTTCAACTATTCATTAAAACTGACTGTGGCTGAGGCAATTCCTTTATACCCTGACATTGTTAGAGATGTTGCCCCTGTGGTCACTGCTTTGCCCCCAACCCAAGTTAGTATAGAGAGGCCTTTCTCCAGCCTGGAAATAATGAGATCAGATGTGAGGTCATGTATGCAGGATCTGATGGAGGCAATACTATTTCTCAGAACAAATTCAGAGACTTCACAAATGTTCCTGCAGTGTGTTTCATATTTCCATTTTTTTTGTGTTCTAAAGTCGTGTCCAATAAATATATTTACACTGACAAGCAAAAGAGTAACAATGTTTTGAACTTGTGACTTTCAGGCTCCATAGCTCACCATCCACTACAGCTTAGTACATGAGGCTACTGTAACTTTATATACAGTCATCTTACCTATTTTATACATAAATTTGACTTGCAAGTATTTAGCATCTGCTTCATTCTGTAGATTATTTCCTGTAACTGCATTGTTACCGTTTTGCTCCTAAAAATCAAAATGTTAATTTTTATTATTTTGTTAGTATTTGTGAAATTCACCTTTTGGTTTTCAGCACTGACTGAATCCTTCTGGGCTCTGGATCGGATTCAAACATATCTTGACCAAAATCTGATCCCAGGTCTCTTCTACACATTCCCAATGTTGGTGCAGACTGGACTTGGATACAAATACAGCTTTTTCTTCAACTCTACCCACAAGTGTTCAAAAGATCAAAAGATTGTTACCCTTTTGCTTGTCAGTTTCTGTTCTACCTAAATAGCTTGATTATTGTATCATAAGGTGATAAACAGCCGGATGTTACCATTTTACTACAGTAAAGTTATCACTTAAACATGCGCCGTGTATGAGGGAGTCAGGAGTCGGAGGTTTGGGAAATAGAGGAGTCGGGCCTTCGGCTTGCCGACTCCACAGCCCTGGTATGTAATCTAAAACATCCCATTGTTCGTAATGAAAATTGAGAACATTGTGTATTTACGTTGCTCATAAGACAGAAGTGTCTGGCAGTTTGCCACATAAAACACGCGTTTTATGCTTGTAAATTTTCCATTTAAATCAATGGACTTTTGCAATTAAAATCTAATATACATGTATTTTTTTCTTGTAATATTATTGGTTCGGAAAACACACATGGAAAGCACATCATTTCCACTTGTATTTTCTTTGTAGTGTGCATGTGTGTTACCGTATCCATTTTACACCATGTAAAGGGATCTGCATAAGGATGATGGGATCATTGTGCATGAAAGGGATGCTAAAAAGCATTGTTAGGAGGGGCTCGATAAAAATAAAATTGGCAATACCTTACATCATTTGGATATGTAGAGTCTAATTCCCTTTTCTCGGACAACATGGAATTATTAGCCCCCACTGTATTGGCTGCAGGTCTCGCACTGGGCCTTGGTCTCCGACTAGCTTTATTCTCTCTCATGCATCCTCTTCATATATTCAACGGAGTAGATTTTCTTTATGGCGTTGCCTTATTGCTCATAGGAACTGTTCACACTGCAGCCTTTATTTTCTAACCGTGTAAGAAATGAAAACTCAACTCTGGTTGCTATGGACAAATAATCGAAGAATTAGCCCTATGCCGCTGGTGGTTTCTATCTTCAGCTATTCCATCAAAGGGGTTGTCTCACTACAAGGATTGCTGCTTTTTATGTTAAAGATCTTGCAAAAACAAGTCACTTTGCAATATGTGTCCATTAACAGTTTCACACCTATCCCTAGATATTTCCCCTTCTATGGGTTGCATCAGCTCTTCAGGTCGCTATAGTTACAGACCTGCTCGCTCTCTCCTGATAGGCTGCCAGCACTGGTCACTATAGCTACAGACCTGGTGTACTCAGCAGTTCATCACTGCAGGCCAGCAGCAACCAGTAAAGCCAGTAAACACACCCCTGAGTTTCTAACAGAACCGTGGTAAGATAAATTGTTGTAGTGAGGCAACCCCTTTAATGCTTCAATCAACTTTTCAATATCCACTGTGGGTATATGTTTAAATGGTATAAACAGGAGTTCAGATGTGTAGCTCAACTAACCCACTGTTCATAGTATGAGACAGGTAGATCAAAAGTGCATACTATTGACTACATTGACTATATTCACCTTCTTTCTGTCGGTATACGTTTTCGTTTTGTTTTTTTTTGGTGGAGGACAAGAAAGTGTAGTGTGTCATGCTTTTTTTTTCTTTTATTCTTTTCCAAAAACACATTGGGCCTGATGTATGAAAACAGTGTAGCAGTAAGACTATCTTTATTGTCCATAGAAATTAATCAGAGCCCATAGCAACCAATCAGAGCTCAGCTTTTATTTTTCCAGAGCTGTATATGAAATGAAAGCCGCAACATAGACTTGGAGGCCTTGTTCTCCTACCCTGTTTCCCCGAAAATAAGACAGCGTCTTATATTAATTTTTGCTCCTAAAGATGCACTACGTCTTATTTTCAGGGGGTGTCTTATGTTTCCACAAAGAAATTATAGAATGCTATACTAGTGTGTGTGTGTATGTATGTGTGTATGTATATATATATATATATATATATATATGTATATGAGAGAGAGATCTTAAAGTTGAGAGTCACAAACCATAGATTATATGTATGTAAAGGACATTTTACGGCAGCTGCAGTGACTTATCTCAAAGGATGGCAAATGTGACAAGCTGGGACTTGTAGAACTAGAAGTTCCAGCAGGCCCCAGGAGCCATCCTGTGAGGTGTGTGTGTGTCAGTATCATTGCTCTGTTCTCCCCTCTGTCCCTCACTTACTTGTACACTGTCTCCTGTCCTGGGATGTTCGGGACCTGTGGTGACATCAGTCACATGACCTCCCTGCTCAGGTCCTTCAAAACTACAATAATATGTCCCAAGGCTGTTTCTCGAAGTGAGCGGGACTTGGGAAGACCCGCGCCCCCTCCACCACCTTTCTTTCTGCCCACCCTTACGGATAGCCCTGTGTATGGGGAGCTGCAGCAATGATTTCCGCTATGTCTTATTTGGGAGGGGGGGGGTGTCTTATATTAGGGAATTCAACAAAATCTCTGCTATGTCTTACTTTTGGGGAAACACGGTACATTTCTGCTCATTGAAATTGTATCTCGTCAACATATTAAACATGGATGTAAAACACGTTGTAAATGCAGAGAGTGACGACAGATTCCATCCAGTGACCATAGAATGCATTTCCCAAAGATAGGAACTAGAATAGGATGTATTCGTTTGGGTTCTGACGAATTTTTGCAACTGTGTCTTGACTATGGATACCTGAAATAAGTATCCCAAAAGTAATCCAAAGTGACGTCATTTCTTCCATTTTTCAAACCTATGTGACTATTTCTTTTCTTTTTTTTTTTCTCATGGCACAGAAGTCATATATGATTGAGAAACAAAGCACATACACTCACCGGCCACTTTATTAGGTACACCATGCTAGTAACGGGTTGGACCCCCTTTTGCCTTCAGAACTGCCTCAATTCTTCGTGGCATAGATTCCACAAGGTGTTGCAACGATGCTCAATTGGTACCAAGGGGCCCAAAGAGTGCCAAGAAAATATTCCCCACACCATGACACCACCACCACCAGCCTGAACCGTTGATACAAGGCAGGATGGATCCATGCTTTCATGTTGTTGACGCCAAATTCTGGCCCCTACCATCCGAATGTCGCAGCAGAAATCGAGACTCATCAGACCAGGCAACGTTTTTTCCAATCTTCTACTGTCCAATTTCGATGAGCTTGGGCAAATTGGAGCCTCAGTTTCCTGTTCTTAGCTGAAAGGAGTGGCACCGGTGTGGTCTTCTGCTGCTGTTAGCCCATCTGCCTCAAAGTTCGCCGTACTGTGTGTTCAGAGATGCTCTTCTGCCTAACCTTGGTTGTAACGGGTGGCTATTTGAGTCACTGTTGCCTTTCTATCAGCTCGAACCAGTCTGCCCATTCTCCTTTGACCTCTGGCATCAACAAGGCATTTCCGCCACAGGACTGCGCTCACTGGATGTTTTTTCTTTTTCGGGACCATTCTCTGTAAACCCTAGAGATGGTTGTGCGTGAAAATCCCAGGAGATCAGCAGGTTTCTGAAATACTAAGACCAGCCCTTCTGGACACCAACAACCATGCCACGTTCAAAGGCACTCAAATCACCTTCTTCCCCATACTGATGCTCGGTTTGAACTGCAGGAGATTGTCTTGACCTTGTCTACATGCCTAAATGCACTGAGTTGCCGCCATGTGATTGGCTGATTAGAAATTAAGTGTTAACGAGCAGTTGGACAGGTGTACCTAATAAAGTGGCCGGTGAGTGTATAGCACTTTGGGCTGCATGTGTCATATTATTCCTTATAGATTCATTGGGATATTTATTTTGTAAGGTATCCAAATGGATACCTGCGATGGACGTCCATGATCTGGCCCAATAGTGGTGTGAGTGCAGCCTTCCCTGTATATTTTCTGGCCGGGTCCTTTTTTTTTTTTCTATTCATTTCTGTCCTGTCTTTTTGTGATGGACAATTTATCGTGCGCAGAGAATGGAAGTTGCACCCATATCCAGAACCAGGGTCCCCAGACATCCTTCCCACCTGTTAAAGCGGCCGCTCTGAGCTCCCATAGAAGCGAGTGGAGGGGACAGTGATCCCCTCTCCATTTAAAGAAGCCGCATTAGTAGGTTGGTCGGCGGACCCTGGTTCTGGAGATGGATTCGGGTCCTATCTCTGATACCCACGCCGATCCGATATGTATGGCATAGACGAATTGTCTCCATAGTCTTTCAATGTTATACACAAAGTGGTATAGTTTATTAATTCTCAATTATCATAGTTTTTCTTATACTTTGTTTTTTTTACACTGATCACACTAATATTTCACACCAAGTTCTTAAATTTAACGGCATTTGGCATTGAGTTTAAAGAAATTTATACTATTAAAGGTTATATGGCCAGCAAGGGAAAGAGGTGAGGGGGCATTGAGTATGTGGAGTAGAATAGCCTGCTCCCCGCCTGCTCGGTCTCATGAAGACAAGACAAGTGCTCAATTCATTCCACTTGTAAACATGAGGCGTGATGACAAAGTGTTGTGGGGCCTGACAGCCATTCACTTATCACATGCTCAGAGAACCCCCCCTTGAGTTCATGCTCACGTGATAAATTAGCAGATGGAAGAGATCTGTTCAGATTGTTAATTCAAGATGACTGCCCACACCGCATTTTCATTGTCTTTCCATTACTACCTCGTTTGTGTCAGAACATATGTGCCTTCAGTTATGCTGCTACAGACCTTCAAAAGGTGTGTGTATATATATATATATATATATATATATAAAACAAATAAGTGTATATATAAATAAATATATACCTATATATGTGTGTGCGCATGTGTGTATATTTATATATATTTGCGTATGCGTGCGACTGTGTATGTGCGAGCGTGTGTGTGTATAGGGACTGCAGGTTTGTTCTTAAGTTGAACTTGTATGTAAATTGGAACAGGTGTTTTTATTAAATGTAACTCTAACACAAAAGGTTTTTTTTCCGTTTAGGATAGTGCAGGGAAGGGTTTTTACATTTGTTTTGCTGTCTGTGCCCCTGTGAAGATTTCATCTAATTTGCATCCCATGTGCTGCTGTGGTATGCTGGCATTTGGAGTTCCACATCTACTATCTGCAGTGGAACATGGATATATATTATATATTATATATTATATATATATATATATATATATATATATACATACACAGTTCTGACTTATATATGTCCCCTAGTTACAAACAGAGACTTGTGTGGCATTCTGGCCTTTGTATGTAGTTCCACAGCCGAAAGTAGCTGTGGAACAAAAAGTTACAGCCAGCCACAGCACCCCATGAGGGGAAGTATCCATAACAGGGGCACAGGCAGCAAAACAAATGTAAAAACCTTTCCCTGCACCATTAAACTAAAACTTTTGTGCAGGAGTTACATTTAAAAAAATATACCTGTTCCGCTTTACATACAAATTCAACAGAAGAACAAACCTACAGTCCCTATCCCGGTCGTAACGTGGGAACTGTCTGTATATATTATGTGTGTGTGTATATGTGTATATATGTGTGTGTGTGTATGTGTGTATATATATTTATATGTATATATATATTATGTATATGTATATGTATGTATATATATATATATTATATATATATATAATATATATATATTATATATATATATATATATAATATATATTAAAATATAATATGTGTGTGTAATATATTTTAGAAAGTTTTCTGCCCCTGATTATTGGGAGCAGCCATCTTGAATGAGCTGCTTACTGTTGTGGGCATGCTCTGTGACCTATGCTGGCCGGAGAGGGGTTGTGAATGTGGGATTATGTATTTTTTAGGTAGAGGTGTCATCTTTATTATAATCCTGCGTGTAACGATAATATGGAAACTGGTGCTGAAAAGTGATTTATACAAAACAGAAATATCTTTTATATTAAAGCTATATGGAAAATTGAAGAAAAAATTGTCAAGCTCTTAAATACATTTAACATAAAAACTTGATTGAAAGCATAGGTTATTTTCTGATGACACATTAATTTTTAAATGGGAAGGTAATCGGAAGGGAGTCTATCTGCATGCTGTCCTGATGCAATGTGTACATCACTCTGTATTCAAACATTTGTGAGGGTTATTTTTAACTTTTTTTTTTTTTTTAATTAATTTCAAGGTTGCAATCAAGATAATTGATAAGACCAAGCTGGATGATGAAAACCTGAAGAAAATTTTCCGGGAGGTACAGATCATGAAGATGCTTTGCCATCCCCATATTATTCGTCTGTATCAGGTAGGTCATTAAAAAGTCTATGTGGCTCTAAGAGTATGTACCCAAAAATTATAATAATAGATTCTGGATAAGAAAAAATCACCGATGATAACCTTTTTAAGAGTGTCCTCCAGCTTTCCAGTGATCTAGTATATAAAGTTTCACGGTTCTTTTCTAACCCTTCCCCCTTCTTCTTTTTTATTTTTTTGTATGAGGGTAAGTGGTGCATTCATTTCATGATTCTTTATGGCTTAACCATAAGTATGTGATAGTTGATCATTTCTTTCAATCACTGCTTGCCAATTTACTACTCTAATAAATTTGTTTGTTCTCAATATCCCGATTTAGGCATTTTTCAGTTATTTTTTAAAGGGAATCTGTTGCCATTTTTTTTTGTACTAATTAATACAAAAAACGAATGCACATTCTGCAATTTTTAATTTTCTGGCTTTAGATTTTTTTTGTTACCTGTATATGATTATGGGGGCGGCCATCTTGCCTGAGCTGCTTTTAACAGTATTAACAGAGATGCCTTACATCAGCTTAATGGGCATAGGAGCCTGTGAACAGGAGCAGACCCATTGACTTCTATTGGAGAGTTTTCTATGCTTTGTGACCTGGAAAGAAGTCAGTGTGCAGAGAGAGGATTAACTGCGACTATCTCCTATTGTGTATGGTGAATCTGTGTTCTCTATACACATAGGTGTCACCTTTCAGTGTAAGGGTATGTTCACACGGCTTAACTGTGGAGCGTACAGTACGCCCTGCAATTACGCCGGGTGTTCGGGAGTCGCGCTGATCGGAGCCCCTCATACATGCATTACTATAATAAATGATAATAATAAATGACATGTCAATTATCTCCCCGCGCATGCAATACGATTGTATTGTACGCCTGGGGAGAGGAGGTGTAATCCATATTTCTCTGAGAACTGTGGGTTACCGTAATGATTGGGGCACGTTTTGCTCGTATTAGAGCACAGTACACCGCAAAATGCATCCCAAAATAAGCCTTGTGAACCTACCCTAACCCTGCCTGTGCTGATATTGAGGAGACTAACGCTTCCTGTTCTGTAGAGAAGACTTTTCAGCAGACTATTTTAAAGCCTAGTGGACAAAGTGAAAACTGCAGGATTTCTGGATTTTTTTTTTTTTTTTTTTTTTAAATATAGTGATATGGGATATTAAAAAAAATTGTCAAAAATTCTTAAATAATGTTTAACATAAAAGATAAGTTAAACAATAGGTCATTTTCTGATGACAAATTCCTGTTAAGCTGGCAATGAATGTTTAAAGGGATATAAGCCGCTTTTAAACTTTCTGAAACCCCGTAGTTCACCAAATAAATTGGCAGTCCCATAGAGTTTGAATGGAGCTGCAGTATCCAAACTCAACTGCTGCATGCAAATGGTTAGGAGAAGGCACCCTCTTCCTTGCGATTGATAGGAGTCCCACAGTTGGGCAATTACAAATCTTCCTTGTTGATAGGTAGGCATTATGGGAAAGGAGCTGGGAAGCTCACTGCGCCCTCTATAGGTTGTAACAAATCCTCCATTTACTTCTGATTCACTGAATCTTTGAGAAGCAAAAAGGAATAATTGTCAAGCCAATATCGCTCATCTACATACGCCGTTTCGGGGTTTTGCCCCTCATCGGTGTAGAGCAGAGCGATACTGGCTTGACTGGGTGGGAGGCCATGAGTGGCTGAGAGAAGGGGAACATCTCTCCTTATGGAGAGCACCAGTTAAGGTGTTTAGTGATTTGATTGCCTTTTAGCCCACTACTAAGCATCTGCATATCACAAGGCATTATGGGAAAGGAGCTGGGAAGCTCACTGCGCCCTCTATAGGTTGTAACAAATCCTCAATTTACTTCTGATTCACTGTTGATAGGTAGTAAGTTACCCTTTCGCTTGCATTGATTTATGTGTAGGTGAAACCTTTTCGTTTTAGCACCATACACTGATCTAACAATTGTGGTGGACGGCAAACATAACCTGGAGTGTGAAGCCAGGGAATAGATTTTTCCACCCTCTCCAGGAACGAGCAGTCATGCTGTGGCAGCCGCTTGTCTCTTACTTTAAGGAAACAAAGTGCAGTGAATTGGAATCTTTTTGGGGAAATGATGACTGCTCTCTATGGGTGATTTCAGATTGTGTTTCAGCCCAGATTCATTCATATTGACTCCCACTGCTTTATATATAGGCTTTGTATCAGACATTGCTGAATTAACACAGCTTGGTTTACAGCACCTACACTGCGGGTTTATCACGGTATTCATTGGCCACCTGGTAATTATCACTGACTGGTTACTTGATTTTCATATCGAAGCACAAAGTAATTGCTTTGCAGAAAAAAAAATGTATGAAAGTCAGTGTATTGTCGTGGCCATGACTAATGTGGGAGAACCCACTAAGCAAACCTGTCCAAAAGTTCTGAACAGACAGAACTGCAGGGCTGGGTCAAAGAAACGGTCTGGACAGACGAGAAGGCAGGAGGTGTATCTCGGACTACCACAGACTCTCTGAAGGCTCAGTAGAGAAGCACCTTTATAACTTGAAAAAAAATAGAAACAATGTAGGATATATAAGTGAGCCAGCTTCCCACTTTTTTTTTTAATTCTTTTTAGCATAAATAAAGCCCATTTAGTATTTATTTTTCTTCTTTGAATGTTAAAGGGATTTTCTCACCTTGCTGTTTCACAGGCAGCTTCAGACTCGCACTACCTAGTCAGGCTGTGGATGGGTCTATAGCAGTGATTAGCATTTCAGCTCTGCTCTTACTAGCTGAGCCTGTAATGCTAAGTTCACACGGCATAATTGCGGGGCGTAACTACGCCCCGCAATTACACCAGGACTTCGGGAGCTTGCGCCGATCGGCGTGTACTCCCGCTGGGGGGGCGGCCTTTCCCCCGCCGGCCCCATAGGCATTCATTACTAGCAGCGTGTATTCGCCGCTAGTAATTGACATGTCATGTACAGTTGTGCGCCCGGGGAGAGGAGGCGTAATCCATACGTTTCTCTGAGAGCTATAGATTACCGTAATGACTGGGGCACATTTCACTCGTATTTGAGCGCAGTACGCCGCGAAATGCGCCCCAGTTTAAGCCGTGTGAACATAGCCTTATAGTGAGATGTATACAGGAGACAAAGCTACAAACTCATAGGAGTGAATACCAGTGCTTTCCAAAGGTAAAAAATCTAATCTTGTTAAAGACTCTGCTCTGTCCAACCATGGTGATGTCACTTCTGTCTGGTCAGAAAGGAAGATATGGACGGTAACCTAGAAACACCCGTGTGCACTCGAAGCAGAAAAAAAAAATCTATAATCTCCTTCCCAGGGCAATCAAAAGAGCAATGTATTTAGTAAAAGTCTTCATTTAACTGTCCCTTCTTGTTGAAAGCAAATCATTGTAGTGAGAAAACCCCTTTAAAGGGGGTTTGCCACGATGTAATGTTGACGTGGGATCCTCAAAATGGGTATTTAATCACTTTTCTAAATATATGTGATTACAAAAAGTGAAGTTTTCTGAGAGCTACAGCCTGATTTACATGTCCTTGGTTTTCTTGACCGTTTACATTTAGGACAGACCCGGAGCTGACAGGAGCTTCTGGCCGCGCTTGCTTTGTCTGCGCTTCTTATCTGATGAACCCCAACATGAAAGGGGCTTGCAAGGGACTGGGGAGAAAAAGCAAATGAATGAGCCAGTGTCTTTTGTATAGAGAAAATTCACTGGTTGTAACGTAATTATTTGAGTAAACATTGCAGACGCTCCCTGGCTCTCAGCCCATCTCCCTCTCCTCCATGACTCAACATGCTGAGTTAATCTTCTCTCCTGAGCAGATAAGACATAAGGAACTCACTTCTTGGCAAAACCCCTTTAAGTGGGCCTTACTTTGCTAAACAGTTAATTAAAATATATGCTCACCTCTCCCATTACCTTTGTTCCAGCACCTCACCGGCCGCAGGTCTTGTTTTCTTCTTTCTTTTTCCGGATGGTATCGTCACTATTGAAGCCGCTATGTGCCACTCAAATCACCATTCAAAACGGTTTACTTGTGAACAGTGATGTAATTGAGTGGCACCTGACTGCTACAGCATTGATGTGACAGTCTAGAACAGGGCTGGGCAATTAATTAATTTTTCCCATGGGGCCGCATGAGAAAGTGGGATGGTTTTAGAGGGCCTGACTTAAAAAAAACAAAAAAAAAACAAACCACACACATAGGGTGAACGGGGAAAAATTTAGTTTTTTGGGGGCTTATTTTTGTGGAAACTTACTCCGTAGCCTCAGTGAGGCAGGTATATTGATACGTCCCTCAGTAAGGTAGGTGTATACAGCTCCCTCAGGCAATTAGGTATATAGATATAGGTCCCCTCAGGCAGGCAGGTATATAGATATTGGTCCCCTTGGGCAGGTATATACCGTAAACAGATATAAGTCCCCTCAGGCAGGTATATAGATATTGATCCCCACAGGCAGGTATATACTTATTGCTCCCCATAGGCAGGTAAATAGATATTTGTTGCTCCCCACAGGCAGGTATATAGATATTTATTGCTCCCCACAGGCAGGTATATAGATATTTATTGCTCCCCACAGGCAGGTATATAGATATTTATTGCTCCCCACAGGCAGGTATATAGAAATTAAAAAATAACAAAATTAAAAATAATAACACTAATACTCCCCTTACCAGCTTCCCTGCCTAGTGTCTCCCGCTTCTACCCGAGGCTGGCGGCGTGATGTCATCACGTCGCCAGCGCCGGGGCGCTCCTCCGGCAGCTCCTCAGCTGCACCAAGTGATTACTCTGCGCGCCGAGGAGAGGCAGCGGCGCGATGAGTTGACTTCATCGCGTCGCTGCCCAACTCACAAATGCCGGGTAACAGTAGCGCTGACGGCCCGACACGGCCTCTATAGGGTCGGCTGCGGCCCGTGGGCCGTACAATGCCCAGATTTGGTCTAGAAGAACAACAAAGAAAACAAAGGACGGTGAGAATGGGATGTTGCTGGAATTAAGGTGATAGGAAGTTTGAATATAGCTTTTTTAACATTAAATGGGCCTTACTTTGCTAAAAGAAAAAGGAGACGGATAACCCCTTTAAGACCATATTCTGGTGGGTAGGTGGGTTATTTATATATCCTATGTTTTTTTTTTATCATTTGGTTCTTTTATTTTCTTTGAGGGCCATTTTTTATTAGGTGCTTAGTAGCTTCAGCATCAACAGGAAGTCTGCTGTAGTCTGAGACACACCTCCTGCCTCTAGAGCATTTCCCATCATGCCCAGCAGCATACCCTGTTTCCTTTAAAATAAGACGGTGTCTTACATTAATTTTTGCTCCTAAAGACGAGCGAAGACTTCTTTTTCGGGGAAGTAGTCTTATTCTATGAACAAGAATTCACATGTATTGTTGAAAAAAAACATCAAACCTGTATTAATATATTGTAGTGATTTCATCAAAAACATCAGCATAAGCAGCCAAACTCTGAATTTAATAAAAAAAAAAAAAAAAAAAAAAAAAGAGCACCATGTCTTATATTCGGGGGTGTCTTATTTTCGGGGAAACAGGGTACCTTGGTAAAGTTGGAAGACAGGAAGAAGCGCTGTATATCATACTTATGTCTCCCTATATTGATGTGTGTGTATATGTACAGCGCTATATAAATAGTGATTCGCCTGAGTGCTGTGGAAGCAAAAGTCCGGACAAGAATCCTGTAGGGAGGACATATCCAGCATGAGCCGTAAGAAGGTTTTCTTTTTTGTTTTAATCTTTTCTCACACTTTTTAGTATTGCTCATATTTGGGGAATTTATTTTCTTGCGATATAACGCAGACCCATAGCCTGTCAATAGGGAATTTCTAAGTTTAATAAGTACAGGCAGTCCCTGAATTACATCGTTTCAACTTACATCTGTCCACTAGTTACAAATGGAGTCTTAAGGGGCATGCTGGCACTTGTAGTTCTATATTCCACAGCCAGTAGTAGCTGTGGAACGACAAGTTCCAGCATGCCACAGCAGCACATGAGGTGAAAATGAGGTGAAATCTTCTTAACAGGGTCACAGACAGCAAAACAAATGTAAAAACCCTTCCCTGCACTATCCGAAACTTAAAAAAAACAAAAAAAACTTTTGTGCTTGAGATACATTTATTAAATATATACCTGTTCCGACTTACATGCAAGTTCAGCTTAAGGACAATCCTACAGTCCCTATCCTGTTCGTAACCTGGGGACAGCCTGTATAAGGGGTTTTGTTATAAAAATATAAGTAAACCCGAAAACCCCCTACCTCTGTTTCCCCGTTTCTGGGTGTCGCCATTGGAACCAAAATGATGGTAATGTTGGCTGCACTTCAAGCAGCAGAAAATGATGCATAGACAATAAAAGGTTTATCCTAGAAAAAAGGCGTCACTGAACAGCTTAACTTACCAAAAGACGTAACCCCCTTTTTAATGTTTAATGTCTTCCTCCTTTTCATTCCCTTACTGGAAGTGACAACAGGAAAATGCGGAAACGGCAGGGAGAGCAAGAAAAATGAGGGTTTTTTTTTGTTTTTTTTTAGAGAGATTATGAACTGGAAAGCATGTTTCTGGCAACAGGTGCAGTAGAAAAAGCTGATTTGTTTTCTACTTTTTCCTATTTTCAGTGGATGACATTTTGTGAAGGACAGCAAAAAAAAAAAAAAAAAAAACAGGAAAGACAACACCCCGGCCTTCATCTACACTAATGAAGCGCATGGATTTACTTCCTAAAGTTTAAAGGTCCATTCCATATTGAATAGTAATATAACCCCAAGAAAAAAAAAAACCACACAATCCTTAAAAAAGCTAAATACATCATTTTATTTTATTAAAAATCCATTAAAACAATAAAGTGGTGGGATCCTAATTACCAACATAGTGAGATAAGATTGTCAGGCCCCCATTTGTGGTCTCTGTGGGCCCTGCAAGGTCTTAAAGGGGTTGTCTTACTATATTGATTGATTTTTATGTTAAAGATCTTGCAAAAACAAGTCACTTTGCAATATGTGTCCTTTAAGGCTATGTTCACACGGCATAATTGCGGGGCGTAATTCCGCCCCGCAATTACGCAGGGACTACGGGAGCTCGCGCCAACTCCCGTGACATTCATAGACATTCATTACTATAGACATTAATTACTAGCCCCATAGACATTCATTACTAGCGTTGCATATTCGCCGCTAGTAATTGACATGTCACTTATCTCCCCCCGCGCAGCGTATTGTCCGAGCGGGGAGAGGAGGCGTAATCCATAGTTCTCTGAGAACTGTGGATTACCGTAATGACTGGGACGCATCTCGTCCCGTATTTAGCGCAGTACGGCGCGAATTACAGACTGAAATACGTCCCAGTTTAAGCCGTGTGAACATGGCCTAACAGTATCCTACCTATTCCTAGATATCCCCTCTTGTATTGGCTGCATCAGCTCCTCAGGTCGCTATAGTTACAGACCTGTTAAAACTCTCATGATAGTTTGCCAGCACTGGTTGCTATAGCTACAGACCTGGCTTCTACTGTAGAAGCCAGTAAACATGCCCCTGAATTCAAAATGAAACCAAGAAAACTGGACTGAGGTGAGATGAATCAATGTAGTGAAACAACCCCTTTAAGAGAACTATAGACCACACTTTTGTGTCTGACGCACAAAGCATATACATCTGGTAAATAGGGCACACAGTAGAATTTGACAATGTTTGCCCTATTTAACAGATGCATATGCTTTGTATGTATACAGGGTGAGTCTAGAGACCCAGGACATCCTATGATTTCAGAAACAAAAGAGAAAATTACACTTCTGAAGACCCGAGCAAGTAATAGGGCAGGGGGCCTATCTTTCAGGCTATGTTCAGAACATGGACGCCATCTTGAAAGCTGGCAATTTGAATCAAGGTTAAGTTTTTCCCATGGGACGGTGGTCATGTAGCATATCAGAGAAGATCAGCATCGCCCCAGCAATAGATTGGCGCAATCAAATTTGTAATCTCTTGTAGTTCAAAAGTTATCAGCACAGAAAGTTCTCATGCAAGTTCGTATCGATTGGATCTAGTGCCATCAACCAGGGACCACCCATGGAACATGTGAAATAGCTGTTGTTGAAATTTTGTGTTGATAACTTTTGAATCCGAAGAGAGATTGAAAATGTGATTGCTGCAATCAATTTCTGAGTCCATTCTGGTCGCCCTTGATTTGCTATGTGATCACCTTCCCATGGGAAAAACTTGCCCTTGACTCAAAATGGTGGTTTTCAAAATGGCGTCTCCCAAGACTGTGGAGTGGGAGTTGGTGTCCATTTTGGTGGACTCGGCGTCATCATAAAATGGACTGATTCGGACTCCAAAAATATATAATAAATTGGTGCAGTTCAGTGCAGTGCCAAGAGCAAGAGGAATTGGGTCTTGTCAGTGCTACTGCTACCATTTCTTTAGCCTCATCTGATGAGTTTGCTTTTGAAAAGTATTTGGATGACATGGAGCAGGCAAAGCAGTCCCGCAGGGGAATAAATTCCGCTCCCATAGCAAACAGATTGACCAGATTTCAGCATCATTTTTCTCTTGCTCTCAAAGAAGTAGAAGATTTCAACCATTCATCAAAACTGACTGTGCCTGAGACCATTCCTTTATACCCTGAAATTATTTAGAGATGTTGCCCTTGTGGTCACCGCTTTGGCACCAACCCAAGTTAGTGTAGAGCGGCCGTTCTTTAGCCTGGAAATAATGAGATCAGATGTGAGGTCACCTATGAAGGAGGATCTGACGGATCTATTGATGATACTATTTCTCAAATTCATAGACTCACTCAAATGTTATTCAGGACGTTTTTGTTGAAAACTCCCCCCCCCCCCACACATTACTGAAGTATTTTGCATATTTACAATTTATTAAAGTTTTTTGTGTTCTAAAGTCGTTTTCAATAAATGTTTTATGTTCTATCTAAATAGCTTGCTTATTGTATCATAAGGTTGAGAAAAATCCTTATGTTGCCATTTAACTACAGTAAAGTTATCACTTAAACATGCGCCATATGTGAGGGAGTCGGAGATAAGGAAATTAAGGAGTCGGAGTTGGAGTTTTGGCTTACCGACTCCACAGCCCTGCATGTTTCGGACATGGCCTTAAAGATGGACCCCCTCACCTTCTACTTGCTGGGTATTCACATGTCATTTCCATTATCACTTGCTTCTGTAATATCTGTCTTTTTCATGGTATCTCAGCAGATAACACAAACTGGGTCAAAGCAAGTAATGTAAATGGGCCTAAGATTTACTTGTATAGCCAAAAAAAAGTCCTAGTGGTACCTACTTTATTCCAGAGAAAGTATGGTTAATTAAAGGAAAATGCAGAATTTGTTAGTCATGTTACATAAAGTGCCAGTGTATTGTAAGTACAGAGTCACCCTGGAGCTTCACATAGTGTCAGAGCCGATTATCCAGCTGAGAAAAGGGGACAACTTTCCCTTAAGTACTACATCACCTTATACCACACATCTAACATACAATGCAATCAAGTCACTTAAATAATTGTACATGTATTTTTCTGATCTGACACCCTGCCAAATGATTTGACTTATTTTTTGGTCAATTAGTGACATCTGTGAATAGGCACAAATTATACAAATGAACTGTTTGTATGAATTCCTCACTGTTTTCCATATCTCTGCTTGCAGTCATCTTCATGGTTTACCTCCAGGGGATAAAAACCTGCCCAGGTCATATGATGGACCCATGGGACTGCAGCTTCATCCGTGAGATTTCTGATACATGCCCTAATCTTTGAGCAGCAGTATGTTAAGTTCAGGACATAAAAATGAATTAGTGAACTTAAACAGGCACAAAGGTGGGCAACAAAAATAATTAACGGCCTGGGTGTACTGAAATAGCCAGATTTTTTATCAAGGTTAGGGTTATTTAGTTTAGAGAAAAGACGGCTCCGGGGGGACATAATAAATATGTTTAAATATATTAAGGGCCAATATAGAGATCTCGCTAAAGATTTATTTATACCCAGGACTGTATCTACAACAAGGGGGCATCCTCTACGTCTTGGGAAAATAAAGTTTCTACATAATCATAGAAAGGGATTCTTTACTGTTAGAGCAGGAAGACTATGGAACTCTCTGCCAGAGGAAATTGTCATGGTGAATTCACTAACAGAGTTCAAGAAGGGCTTGGATGCATTTCTGGAGAGTGATAACATAACACGTTATAGTGACTAGGATTCCGAAGAAGGGGCTGGATACATTTCTAGATGTAATATAACAAGTTATAGTGACCGGGATTCTGGAGAAGGGTCTGGATACATTCCTAGATGTAATAGAACAAGTTATAGTGACCAGGATTCTGGAGAAGGGTCTGGATACATTTCTAGATGTAATAGAACAAGTTATAGTGACCAGGATTCTGGAGAAGGGTCTGGATACATTTCTAGATGTAATATAACAAGTTATAGTGACCGGGATTCTGGAGGGGGGTCGTTGATCCAGGGATATATTCCGATTGCCAGATTGGAGTCAGGAAGGAATTTTTTCCCTAACATGAGGTCAATTGGCTTCTACCTCATGGGGGGGTATTTGCCTTCCTCTGGATCAACACTTTAGCAACACTTTAATAAATGGGCTGAACTGGATGGACGTATGTCTTTTTTCGGCCTGACTATGTAACTATGTAACTGCCTTAAAGGAAATGGGTTATTAGGAATTAACATATTGTTTAAATCATAAGTTATATTTTAAAAATTTCTATTCCTCGCCAATATCTTTGGCGGACACATCACCTTGGGTATAGGCCCTTGCATTAGGAGACTGACACTAGACGGAACCAAACGTGTCCTACTGACGCCAGGCCAATCAGTTTTTAGCCCAATGTCTGTAGGAAGCAGACACTGCTCCGCAGGTCTGCCATTATGAAGTAGGAAATGTCGCATGGCCTGATGAACACTGGTGTGGACCTCGGGGTGTTGAGCCACAGAGAGTGGAGGCAGATGAAGGATCTCTGCACAATCCTTGACAGTTTTGAATACCCAACCAAAATAGTCAGGACGATCGCATTGTCAGTATTACCATTGTGGTCATATTTTTACTGGAACAAGCGTTAGACACTCTGCAGCAGCAGGTCCCGGCAGTGATGGAGGAGGATGAGGAAGACACAGCATCTCGCACATGAGTGCTTGGATGCTACATTACCTGCAACATGACCCACGCATCAGGGCAATCAAAATGAACAGCGATTACTGGGTGGCCACCCTTCTTGATCCACGTTACAAATCAAAAGTGAGCAATTTCCTTTCACCACAGAAATTGACAGTAGAATGCAGGAATTTGAGACCGTGCTCATTGACCAACTCGAGACATCTGTTGCGTCGTCTTCACATTCTAATTACAAACACGGATTTTCCTCTGAGGTTATGACGATGATTCCGACTCTGAACTTTCAGCGTCTGAATCTGTCGTGTGAACATACCCTTATAGTTTAAATGGGAGACGAGCATATTTATCTGATAGTACGGGTTTCAAACCTATAAACTGATAGGAATGTATGGGTTAGCAAAAGACTAACGCTATGTATTGCGCAATGGCCCAGCGGATCCGATCATAGGATAAGGCCTGAGTCTCACAAACTGTGTCAAGGGATTGTTGAACTTGCTAAGGCAGTTTCTATGCTTATAGAGCCATTTCTTATGTGGCAGCATGTGGTTAATCAATACCAGCCTTTAGGCCAGCAAAAAGGCAAAAGGGGCAAGCCAAGTTTTAGCTATGAGTTTATCGAGATAAAATGATTCAAACAGGAAAGTGTGAGAGTAACGAGAGTCGAGGCTCTCTGGATCGGGAACAGACCGTATACAGAAGTAAGTGGGACTGTGGGAAACCCATCACATCATTTAAGAATTTGACCCTGACCTGAGCCCAGATGCCCATCAACTGCAGGCATCAAACTAATGAATGCCGATCCAGAGGCAGAGTGGCATTTTGGATACTCATCAGCCTATCCACTGCAAAACTTTAGTCTAGTTTTCATGTATTAAGCTCTGTGCAGGAAACTGCATGAAAAAATTTACATCTCAATGGGCACTTACACCAAAATCCTACAGAAAACAATACCCAATCTAAAACGTAACTTTTCAAATCTGCATATAAAAAGGTTCCAAGAAGTGCAGATTTCTATGATTTCTACATAAATGACTCAAGGAATGTAGTAAAGGAGGACCAGTATTGAATCCAACTCACGGTTTGTGGACCAATGAATCCATACAGATGTCTCTGGTCTTCTCTGTAACCAGCAGGCTATAGGTTCACAATGGATGGAAAATTCAGGAGGTAAACCTAAGGATCTAGATATGTGCACCTATACTATTCTTTACTAACCCTGCCCATCAGCAGGGTAATTGCCACAAAAAGAGCAGCCCCAATTTAAAAAAGTGACCCTAATAGATACCCCTTACAGTCTATTGGTGTCATTATACTCATAAGGTCAAAAAGAAGTGCTGACGCGTTTCCCCCTTTATTGAAAAGTGCCCTTGCTGATGGAAGGATGTTTGCACTCATAATCTCAAGATACATGGGCCCCATTCATTCTTTCATGTACATGGATCAGTGGTCCTGGTCCCTTTGCAGCGAAACAGCCCCAAAGCATGATGTCGCGCCCCCCGCCCCTCCCCCGCCTTCTCCCATGCTTCACAGTAGGTATGGTGTTCTTTGGATGCAACTCCGCATTCTCTCTCCTCCAAACACGACGAGTTGTGTTTCTACCAAACAGTTCTACTTTGGTTTCATCTGACCATATGACATTCTCCCAATACTCTTCTGGATCATCCCAATACTCTCTAGCAAACTTCAGACGGGCCCGGATATGTACTGGCTTAAGCAGTGGGACACGTCTGGCACTGCAGGATCTGAGTCCCTGGCGGTGTAGTGTGTTACTAATGGTAGCCTTTGTTACGTTGGTCCCAGTTCTCTGCAGGTCATTCACCAGGTCGCCCCCGTATGGTTCTGGGATTTTTGCTCACCGCTCTTGTGATCATTTTGACCCCATGGGGTGAGATCTTGCGGGAGCCCCAGATAGAGGGAGATTATCAGTGGTCTTGTATGTCTTCCATTTTCTAATTATTGCTCCCACAGTTGATTTCTTCCCACCAAGCTGCTTGCCTATTGCAGATTCAGTCTTCCCAGCCTGATGCAGGGCTACAATTTTGTTTCTGGTGTCCTTCGACAGCCCTTTTGTCTTCACCATAGTGGAGTTTGGAGTGTTTGAGGTTCTGGACAGGTGTCTTATATACTGATAACAAGTTCAAACAGGAGCCATTACTACAGGTAATGAGTGGAGGACAGAGGAGCCTCTTAGAGAAGAAGTTACAGGTCTGTGAGAGCCAGAAATCTTGGTTGTTTGTAGGAGACCAAATACTTATTTTCCACCATAATTTGCAAATAAATTCTTTCCAGATCAGACAATGTGATTTTCTGGATTTGTTTTCTCATTTTGTCCCTCATAGTTGAGGTCGACCTATGATGTCAGTTACAGGCCGCTCTCATCTTCTTAAGTGGGAGAACGTGCACAATTGGTGACTAAATCCTTTTTTCCCCACTGTATATAGACCTACAGTGATATATGTTACCAAGGTACTGCAAGGTGGTGAGGAGGGCTGACTAGCTTCCTGGAGTAGCACAAATAATGGACTGTCCATGTAGAACGGGAAGCCAGTCGCTTCTCCTCTCCACTAACAGACGCCCAGCTCACATTGTATTGCAGAAGGTCCCTTCGTCACTGCCCTGAGATGCTCCACTGATGTCTATGTATGGATTGTGTGATTCCAGTGGAGCTTCTATAAGGTATTCCATTAGCAGATGCCGTACTTTATTATCCATCGCCTATAGGTTAACAAGATATTCGTTCATTGCGTCTGTGTGCTGTATGTTTCATACTATGGCAATATAGAAGTTGTGTAGTCAACTATGCCATTTCATGCTTCATTTCTTGTGGTACATTAACCAAACAGATTTCAAAAGGATGGGGTTTTTTTTTGGACAGGTTTAGTGTGGTACATCCAGAGCTTCCTTGACATGTGTTTAAACATACGGCGTTAGCACATCCATAGGCCCTTTTTAAATCACATTTATAGGTTCTGTTAATGTACACGTCTGGCCTGTGACAATGCTGTACAGCAGCACTTGTTTAACCCATTAACGACCGCCCACTGACTTGATGTCGGCTGGTGCGGGTCGTTCGTCTACAGCAACGTCTTTTGACGTCGCTGCAGATATCGGGGTTTGCGGCGCCCGGCGAAGCAGCTGCGCTGGGATCGAGGCTGTGCTACACAGCCCTGATCCCATAGCATTTCCTACAAGCACCGGAGAGCGGGGGAAACCTCCGCAACCTGGTGCTTTAACCATTTGATTGCGGTGGTTCGTCACCGCAGAGCAATCAAAGGGTTTCCCTGCTCTGTCGGGTGATCGGAACACCCGGTGACCCGATAGAGCCCAGGGAACGGCTGCACAGTCAGCCCTGGGGACCTAGAGTGGTCCCAGGGCTGTCTGTAACAAGCCAGTGATCAGGACAGACTGTGTGCTGTCCTGATCACTGCCTGTGTCAGACTGACACAGATTATAATGTATTAGCATATATTAATATGCTAATACATTACTAAGTGTTTAAAAAAAAATAAAAATAAAAAAAAAAACAGTTCTCCCTTCATGGGATTTAAAAAAAAAAGTAAAAAACATAAGTGTAAAAAAAAAATGAATAAAAAAATAATAATAAAAAAAATAAAAATAAATATTTAATAAAAAATAATTGTGCATATATTACACACACAAACCCTACACATATTAGGTATCCACACGACCGTAATAACCTGTAGAATTAATCTAACAAGTTTTTAAGTGTGAAACGTGAATGGTGTAAAAAAAAGAAAATAAAAAAAATTCTGCAATTATTTATAAGTGAACTTAAACTATTCCCCCATAAAGTGTAACTCGTCTTGAATAAAACGAGGCCTCATCCAACTGCGTCATTGAAAAAATAAAAAAGTTACAACTGTTGAAACGCAAGGAGGCAAAAACTAAGAGAATGTTCTGGTCGTTAACTACTTTTCAGGCCTGGGGCTTAAGGGGTTAACGGACACACTTTTGCCCTTCTTTGGGCTGTTTTAACTCTTTTAGACATGGTTGGCTTCAGCAGCTTTCTCAGCATACATGCTAAACATATACATAAAACATATACATAAAAATGTGATGTGTGAAGTCGTGGCTTTGAATTTTTTTTTTAGTGCTGACGTTACTGGACTGCATTATTAATATCCAGTAAGGTCCCTTGGTATAAGAACTTATCAGATATTCAGTGTACTCTTGTACCCTATTTACCCGAAAATAAGACACCCCCGGAAATAAGACATGGTGCATTTTTTTATGCAATTCAGAGTTTGGCTGCTTATGCTGATGTTTGTGATGAAATCACTACAATATATTAATACAGGTTGATTTTTTGTTCAACAATAAATGTGAATTATTGTTCATGGGAAAAAAAATCCCCTAAAAATAAGGCGCAAAAGTTAATATTGGACACGGTCTTATTTTCGGGGAAACAGGTTATGTGCATCTTTTTTCTTTAGTGTATTCTTACCGGCTGTTCTTTTCTTTGTCTTCTATAGGTGATGGAGACCGAGAGGATGATCTATCTTGTGACAGAGTATGCCAGCGGAGGAGAGATATTTGGTAAGTTACCCCAAATGGAATTGGATAAAAGGAAGAACTGATAAAACCAAGAGAGCAATAGACAGGTTTTACCCTTTCCACCTCCGGTAAATTGAGACACTGAGAAAGTAACTGCTCTTCACTGACTTTGGCCTGTGATGGCCAATCCATGTTTACAACCTATTAGCTAGAGGGATGCATATGGAGTTCAGCCTTGTACATACACATTCCAATATCAGTAGCACACTATCAACTAAAGAAACTATCAAAGGGGACATAGGAATTTTTTTTGAAAAAGCATTTTTGCTACCTGGGATACATGAAAAATTTTTGAGGTTCTTAGTTCACATTTTTGATCAAAACTGCTTAAGCCCACCTCTCAATCTTCAACGGGGCCTCAATGCAGGTGGGTCCTACACTATTGTTACTTCTCTTTTGGGGTCTGTTCAGACCTCCGTACTTCAGGGAGTGAAGGCACCAGCTTCCAAGTACACTGCACTGATTTAAAAACCCGTGAAGGTGGGTGGAGTGCAGAAAACCAAAATGGAGGCAGCCACTCCTTCTTACACAAGCTAGAAACAAAATATGGTTTTGCACATCCAAAAAACCTTTTTGAAAAAAATGAGCATAGGTGCACACTGGCGTGGCAGCAACATACATACACATTCCAATATCAGTAGCACACTATCAACTAAAGAAAGTATCAAAGGGGACATAGGATTTTTTTTTTAAAAAGCATTTCTGCTACCTAGGATACATGACAAACTTTTGAGGTTCTTAGTTCACATTTTTGATCAAAACTGGTTAAAGGGGTTTTGCCACGAAGTAACATTGACGTGGGAAGTTATTAAATAATAAACATTTCCACCATTCATCATTATGAAAAATTCTGCACCGTTTTTGTTTTAGCTGCTCCTTTCGTGATCCATTGTTTACAGCTGATCTCCAGGGGATACGACCAGGTCTGTGAGCTCCTCAGTCCTGGTCGCACATGCTCAGACATCACCTCTCAGGCAGTTACTTAGTGTTCAAACCCCAGGTGCTGTCACTCTACTCCTGTCCTCTGTGCTCCTTAGTAATTAGTCAAACAGTGCAAATAAATAAAAAAGAAACCTCAATGAGCTATGTGCATTGATAAAGAGAAAACAAAACACAGATTTGGTTCCTGCAGGGATTTGAACCTAGGATCCTTGTGCCTGGAGGCAAAAGCTTTACCTCTGAGCTACAATGTAGCTCCTTACAGTTCTCCACATAAATAGACCTTTTTTTGACTAAAGAGAGGAAAGGCCTGGTGATGTCATCCTGCTGGGTCACATGATATGCAATTCAAACAAATCACGCACGCCCCCTTCTGAGCACACAGAGCTGAAGAGCTGGATGCAGGAAGTATGAAATGAGAGTGGCAAAACCCCTTTAACCCACCTCCCAACCTTCAAGGGGACCTCAATGCAGGTGGGTCCTACACTATTGTTACCTCTTTTGGGGACTGTTCAGACCTCCATACTTCAGGGAGTGAAGGTACCAGCTTCTAAGTACAAGATGTTTTGGATGTGCGAAACCCTATATGTTTCTAGCTATGCAGTTCAGCCTGGCATGTGTTGTGTTGAGTTTTATCGGTTCAGGGGGTTTCTTATCCACACCCAAACTTGAGGAGCGTAACTCAGGTCTTCTGCAGCGTGTCTAGGAGCATGCACAGCCATCTTCACCAGTAGAAGAAGGGTTAATTGCGCCTCGTGACGGGTAATGAGATACGGGTCCGTCGTGCATGCAACAGCCTGACTCTGTAAACAGGATGTATCACGCGTGTGGGAGTCATAACATCATTTAACCCATCTCTTTCCATCAGGGCTATGGGGAGTTAAATAGGTGCGAGTGCTGATGGGGTTTGCAGTAGCGCGTGCTTCCCTCCCTCCTCATATTGTCTTCTCATAGCTTTGTGGCACCTAATAACCATAACCAATTTCAGCTCTGGTATTAAGCTATCATCACTACTGCAGTGGATTAAAAAATCAAGAGGATTAAAAGGAAACATGAACCACAAGCAAGAATGTCCTCATTTCTGGAGGTGTTCGGGGATCCCATTGCCCCCCTTTACTTGGCTGAACATCCTGTTCTAAGCCCTTCTTGTTAGCACAGTTCCTTGCCTCCCTTGCACCCTCCTCCGTTGCTGCAGAGAAGCACTGTTTGGTTTTCTTGCATTCCTACAGCAGCCACCCCTATAAATAGGTCTCTCTTCTTCAATCAAAAGGAATGGCCGACATTCCTTCCCAAAGTGCTGATTCTGGATTCGGCTTTGCAGTTGGAGGAAGTAGATTGCACTTAGTTGGACCCTTCTAATGCAAACTATCCGCCTTTGCATCTTATGTTAAGTTTTAGGGAAATCTTTCAGAGCTTGGTGGAGCTTTAGAACTACTTGCAGTGTCATTATTTTTCACTAAATATGAGGTGCCCAGATCAGGGCTGCCGTAAGTAATTTTAGGGCTCCATTCAGCCGAAGTGGTTAGGTGTGAAGTCCTAAAACCTTCATGACTTACACTGCCCTGGAGGAGATTCATTAGTTTGTCCTAAATAGGAGCTACATACTGCTCTGCCCTGCCTTGTGCTTGTAAGAGGAAAAACATCTCAATGCCCAGCAGAAAGCAGTGGAGACCGGCGGAAGCTGCGTCGTATGTATTAAAGTGGACCAGTCGGGGGGTTTATGTTACCATATCGGAGAGCAGCATGGGATAGATGAGTGTACCTGAGCTCTGTGATATACATATGGAGATGAGCTGAGCAGTCATAACCCTATATATCACATAGCTTAGCTCCTCTATCATATACCCATATATATCACAGAGCTTAGCTCCTCTATCATCTAACCCTATATATCACAGAGCTAAGCTCCTCTCCTCTATCATATAACCCTATATATCACAGAGCTCAGCTTCTCCCCTTTATCATATAACCCTGTATATCACAGAGCTCAGCTTCTCTCCTCCATCATATAATCCTATGGCTAGGCTCACATGGTGTATTTGCAGGGCGTAATTACGCCCCGCAATTATGCCGTGTGGCCGGGGGCTGGCACTTCGCCGGCCCAAAGACTTGCGTTACCAGCGACGCGTATACGCCGCTAGTAATTCACACGCCACTTATCTCCCCCCGCGGCGGATTCGCCGAGCAGGCAGAGGAGATGTAATCCATAGTTCTCTTTGAGAACTGGGGATTACCGTAATGACTGGGACGTTTTCAGCCCGTAATAGGCGCACTCTGGCGCGTAATTACGGACTGAAATACGTCCAGTTTTAAGCCGTGTGAACATGGCCTATATATCCCAGAGCTCAGCTTCTCTCCCTCTATCATATAACCCTATATATCACAGAGCTCAGCTTCTCTCCCTCTATCATATAACCCTATATATCACAGAGCTCAGCTTCTCTCCCTCTATCATATAACCCTATATATCACAGAGCTCAGCTTCTCTCCCTCTATCATATAACCCTATATATCACAGAGCTCAGCTTCTCTCCGCTATCATATAACCCTATATATCAGAGCTCAGCTTCTCTCCCTCTATCATATAACCCTATATATCACAGAGCTCAGCTTCTCTCCTCTATCATATAACACTATATATCACAGAGCTCAGCTCCTCTCCCTCTATCATATAACCCTATATATCACAGAGCTCAGCTTCTCTCCGCTCTCATATAACCCTATATATCACAGAGCTCAGCTGGCGCGTACTTCTAAAACACCCAGTGTCTTGCGGTGCGTTCCATTCACCGTGTGAACATCCCCGAAGCATGACTTCCATTGTGTCACAAACTTTTCCAAAGCTAGAGGAACCTTGATATTCCTTCAACTGGTTAAGTGTATCAACCCAGACAATCAGTCTTGACCAAAAAGAGTTATGTTTTCACCTCATTGTATCTGTTGGTGGGCCTACCCTAGGGGTCCTTTCCACGGTGCGTTTTGGTGCATTTTTTGATGCCTTTTTGTGCAGAAATGTACAACATTAATTGCTGCGCCTTTCTGCACAAAAAACCCCATCAAAAAACATGTCCAAAAACGCACCTTGTGAAAGAACCCTAATCTACTTATTAGTGAATTAGTCTAGTGAAGCCTGAAAAAACTTCAGAACGGGCCACAGTGTCTCTTTATTACAAAACTTTTTTTTTTTTAGCGTAATTCACAATCTGTTGGGATTAATTTTTAAATTGAGTAATAATTTAAGTTTGGGGAAAAAAATAGCTCTTTATGTGTTGGTGAAAGATTGCTTTTAAAGAGCTTGTGTTTCTATGGATGACCAATAATTAGCGCTGCGTCCCTAACAGCTGATCTTCCCAGTGGACGTTGCATTTGCCTGCTTATATTAAAGGGGTTGTCTCACTACAAGGATTGCTTTCTATGGTTAAGATCTTGCAAAAAAAATCACTTTGCAATATGAGTCCATTAACAGTGTCCTACTTATTACTAGATATCACCTCTTGTATGACCTGCATCAGCTCCTCAGGTCGCTATAGCTTCAGACCTGTTAGATCTCTCCTTATAGACTTCCAGCGCTGGTTTCTATAGCTACAGACCTGCTGTCCTCACTGCAGGATAGTAGAAGCCAGTAAAGCTGGTGAACACGCCCCTTAATTCAGTAATGAAACTGAGAAAACAGAACTGAGGTGAGATGAATCGATTGTAGTGAGACAACCCCTTTAAACATATTACATATAGCCAGGTCCGCTGGCACAGGAGCCTCTGTGGGTTAATATCTTTCTATTCTTGTTTATAGCGAGGGTTCTTAGCAGAGGGATTTCACGTCTTGTACACTAAGGCATATGTATTGGTGGTTGAGATTAGGCAACTGTTATGTTCACATGGCTTATTTGACGAGGTTTTCGGAGCGTTTCCTCGCTCAAAACCACATCAAAACCTCGCCTGAAACACGCTTCTTCAGAAGAGGTTTTAGGCCATGTTCAGACAACGGATTTGGCCATGGTTATGGCCGCGGGTTCCGACCCGGTTTCCGCGGCCAAAACCACATCAAATCGCGCCCTATTTATTAACATGGTTTCCTATGTGGAAACCACGTTAATATTCACACGCCGAGGGTTTGAGAACTCTCCTGTCAAGTCGTGGCGGCGCGGTTTTCCCTCTGACCACGGCCAGCACCCGCGTCGGGAGATGCGAGTTTGCGACGAGGTCGTGTGAACAGGGCCTTAGAGGCGTTTCCCGGCGAGGTTTTGGATCAGGTTTTCAACAAGGTTTTCACCCATACAAATTAATAGCCAGGACAAAAACCGTGCCGAAAACGCGTTTCACGAATTGACATGACCCTTCTTTCCAAAGAAGCGTGTAGAAATCTCGTGTGTGAACTACGACGAGGTTTTACATAGGAATCAATTTAAATGAACTGGGGGCGTTTTGGAAGCGTTTTGGACGAGGCTTTGGGCGAGGAAACACTCCGAAAACCTCGTCGAAAGCCTCGTCCAAATAAGCCGTGTGAACATGGCCTAACTTAGATGCTGACTCTTCTGATGAGGCCATTTTGAAGATTTAACATAGTGGAGTGTTTTTCACTACTGCTAATTTTTTTTTATTTAAATGTCCGGGAAGTAATTTAGAATAAGAGGCGGCATTGGCTCTGGGTGGTCCCTGCCTACACATCCTTTCGAGGAGTACAGAAGAGGCACCTAATGTTTGTTCACCTGCATTATTCACGGCTTTAAATGGGTTTCCAAACATAGACTTATTAGAATTACACTTCCATGTTCTCCCCCAGTGCTTTGAGGGAGGTACTTGTTTTGCTGATAGTCACGGCACCTTTGGACTGAACTGGAGTGCTCCTGACGCTGCAATGGAAACTACTCATAGCACTGAGACAGTAAGGGTATGTTCACACGGCGTTTTTGGATGAGGTTTTGGACGAGGTTTTCGGAGCGTTTCCTCGTCCAAAACGCCCCCAGTTAGTTCATTTCATTGATTCCTTTGTAAAACCTCGTTGCAGTTCACACACGACGAGGTTTTTACACGCTTCTTCGGAAGCAATGAAAAAGAAGGGTCATGTCAATTCTTGGAGCGCGTTGTAGGCGCGGTTTTCGGCACGGTTTTTGTCCTGGCTATTCATTTGTATGGGTGAAAACCTGATCAAAGCCTCATCAAAAACCTCGTCTGAAGAAGCGTGTTTCAGGCGAGGTTTTGATGTGGTTTGGACGAGGTTTTGGGCGAGGAAACGCTCCAAAAACCTCGTCCAAAACCTCTGTGTGCACATGCCCTAACAGAAGAGGAGTGGTGTCTGGGGGATCGTAAGTCTACCTCTCTATGGGACACTGTAGCTGTAACTTGTGTGGAACTAGACTGCAGCCGGGACACTAGGCTGCGACCTTCGTGTCTTTGCAGAGCCAGCTCCAAATGGTGGTGGTCACCCAAGGGAGTAAGGTAGCGGGTGGGGGTCGCTGAGATAGAAAGGATATATGCAGGATCATACCATGAGAATTGGGCCACAACACTCATCCTTTTTTTTTTTGTTTTTTGCTGATAAGACAAAGCAGGGTGGTATGTCACAAGTCAGTGACTTGAAAAACCCTCTGTATACTAGAAGGCTAGAAAACTTGCTGTATGTTTAAAATGAAGCTAAATCAGAACAGTAATGTATATGTAATAATGCTTATTTATATTCGTCTACGTGTTTCAAGCTAATCAATGAGTTGGGAATACCCCTTTAAGCCTCTTATAGATGCCCTCAGCATTAAAGGGGTTTTGCCACGATCTAATGTTGACGTGGGATCCTCCAAAATGGGTATTTAATCACTTTTCTAAATATGTCATTAAAAAAAAGCGAATCATGTGAGAACTACAGCATTGCTTACATGCCCTTAGTTTCCTGACCGTTTACATTAGATACAACCAGGAGCTGACAGGAGCTGATCTGGCCGCGCTTGCCTGTTTGCACTTCTTATCTGATGGCAGGGAACATGAATGAGCTTTGAAGGGACTGGAGAGAAAAATCCTTTGTCTTTTGTATAGAGAATCCACTGGTTGTAATGTAATTAACTTATTAAACATGCAGACACTCCCTACAACACTGCTCAGCCCCTCTCCCTCTCCCCCTGCAGCCGTTCCTTTGTGAAGAAATGAAAGCAGGCTGCCTGCTGAGCTTATCTTCTCTCCTGAGCACAGAAAAGGGAGAAATAAAACGCATTTAGCTTGTGCACAATACAGTTATCCTCTGTGGATTAGCCAATGTTTTCTCAAATACAGAGACTGAGTATCAGGAGCCTGCATGGGAGGTGGAGTGATGACATCACAGAGGAGGTACTTGTTTTTTTAAACACAGAAACACAACGCCCCTTTTTTTCAAGCCTCAAGAGTGGAGTATCAGTTTGTTAGTTGAGTATCTCGCTTCTTGGCAAAACCCCTTTAACATGGCGCTAATAGGTTTCCTCTTCTTGAGTCAATAGTCGCCGTGTCTTGCGCGCTGTCACCTGACAGTCCTTTCTTGTATCACAGATCATCTTGTGGCTCATGGACGTATGGCAGAGAAAGAAGCGCGCAAGAAGTTTAAGCAGATCATCGCTGCTGTCCACTTTTGCCATTGTAGGAATATCGTGCACCGAGATCTGAAGGCCGAGAATTTGTTGCTTGATGCAAATCTGAATATAAAGATTGCAGGTGAGTAGACCAGACCAACACAAATGTAGTTCTCCTCCACACCATTTTTTTTGTACCACTGATTGTGAGCATAGGGGGCTGGTTTATTTATCCTGTTGTTTTAGATACCTTATGCACCTTTTAATAAATTAACCCCTTAACTCCCAGGCCTGAAAAGTAGTTAATGACCAGAATTTTTTTTTTTGTTTTTGCCTCCTTGTGTTTCAACAGTTGTAACTTTTTTATTTTTTCAATGACGCAGTTGTATGAGGCCTCGTTTTATTCAGTTGTACTTTATGGAGGAATAGTTTAAGTTCACTTATAAATAATTGCAGAATTTTTTAAAAATTTTTTAATTTTTTTAAATGGTTTTTTTTACACCGTTCACATTTTGCACTTAATAACTTGTTACATTAATTATACAGGTTATTACGGTCGTGTGGATAACGAATGTGTAGGTGTTTTCTGTGTAATATATGCACAATTATTTTTTATTAAATATTTATTTATTTTTTTTTTTTTATTTATTTTTTTTTACACCTTTTTATGTTTATTTTTTTTTAATCCCCTGAGGGAGAACGGTTTTACTTTTTTTTTTTTTTTTTAGTTGGTAATGTATTAGTATATTCATATATGCTAATACATTCTAATCTGTGTCAGTCTGACACAGGCAGTGATCAGGACAGCATACAGTGTGTCCTGGTCACTGGCTTATTACACAGACAGCCCTGGGTCTACTCTAGGTCCCCAGGGCTGACTCTGCAGCCTTCCCCGGGCTCTGTCGGGTCACCGGGTGTTCCGATCACCTGACAGAGCAGGGGAACCCTTTGATTGCGCTGCGGTAACGCACCGCCACAATCAAAGGGTTAAGGCACCTGAGTTGCAGAGGTTTCCTCCGCTCCCCGGTGCTCACAGGACATGCTCTGGGATCAGGGCTGTGTAGTATAGCCCCGATCCCAGTGCAGCTGCGGCGCCGCAATCCCCGAAGTCTACAGCGACGCCAAAAGATGTCGCTGTAGACGAATAACCCGCACCGGCCAATGTCAAAAGACAGTGCGCGGTCGTTAAGGGGTTAAGCACAAATTGCTGTGTCCGAAAATTAGATCTTCCCTTTTCCCCGAAAATAAGACAGTGTCTTATATTAATTTTTGCTCCTAAAGACGAGCTAAGACTTATTTTTAGGGGATGTATTATTTTTCTATGGACAAGAGTTCACATTTATTGTTGAACAAAACATCAACATGTATTAATATACTGTAGAGATTTAATCACAAACATCAGCACAAGCAGCCAAACTATGAATTGAATAAAAAAATAAAATAAAAAAAATGCACATGTCTTATATTCGGGGGTGTCTTATTCTTGGGGAAACAGGGTATGCCTAATTTAAGAAGACATAGATTTGTGGCAATATTGCCAACGTTTCTGGCTCTAGTGTTCATAAATCTATAGGTAAAGTCCCACACTGCCCCTACTTCCTGCAGATGAAACTATATCCCCTTCCCAAGGGCAGGTAAAGCTGTGTTTCTTCCAGCAAAATCATGCGATCATATGTGGATAGTTTCTTCCGTATGCAGCCATCTGTACCCTGAAAATTTTAAGCCATGCCTCCCCTAGCAAACCGTTGTGACACAGAATGTCTTTTACCGCTGTGAGTTTTTGCAGTAATTTTTGGCACAGTTTTGGCTAAACTCTGGTGCGAATATATCCATGAATTCCTCCCTTTAATTTCTACTAAAAGCTGTGAAAGAGGAAAATCCTAATCATGGGGTCATTTTTTTTTTTTATTTATTTATTTATTTTTTTTAAATCATTGCTTGAATACAATTGTACATAACATGGGATAAACAGCCTCAGACACCCCCATGCACAAGTGTCACTGTCTGCCCCACTCTGGACCTCGCCTACTTGTCAAATTGTCAGCCTGTTACAATCAGTCTTCACTTTGCTCCCTCTAGCTGCAACTGTGTGCTGTGGAAATTGATGTATTTTTTTTTAGAGTAGGTTCACTATATCTCAAATATAAGGAAGCAAATTACCTTAATAAAAGCAAAAGAAGAAAACTCCTTCATGTACACAACTTTTTTCTCATATAATAATAATAATCTTTATATAGCGCCAACATATTCCGCAGCACTTTACAATTTGGAGTGTTTAGGTACAGACAAAAAGACAGACATTACACAATAAAAGCTACTTACAGATGAGACAAAAGGGGAGAAGGCCCTGCTCGCAAGAGCTTACAATCTATTAGGGTGTAGAGTGAGACAAAGGGGGAGAAGTGCTAGGTTTACAATGGTCCAGCCATGTGACATAAATATCGGGTGGTTTATATAGAATTCAGATGGACCTGTCACCCAGACAGTACATCTATATAGTTAAGGGCCGAAAGTGAGATGAGTGCTCTAGGGAATGAGGGGTTGGGGGGGGTAGCCATAAGGGATCTTGGTAAGCCAGAGTGAGAAGATGTATTCTCAGGGGCCTCTTAAAGCTATGAGAGTTCTGCATGTCTCTGATCGCCCGCGGTAGCATATTCCAGATAATTGGTGCCGCACGTGTGAAGTCTTGGAGACCAGCATGGGAGGTTCAGATGATTGAGAAATGCAATTTGAGATCAGCAGCAGAGCGGAGAGACCGGGTAGGGTAGTAGACAGAGATGAGGGAGGAGATGTAGGGAGGAACAGCACTGTGAAGAGCTTTATGGGTGAGAGTGCTGAGTTTCTGTTGTATCCTGTACTGAATGGGCAATCAGTGCAGTGACTGACACAGGGTAGAGGCATCAGTATAGCAGCTGGAAAGAAAGATGAGCCCGGCTGCTGCATTCAGGACAGATTGGAGAGGGGAGAGTTTACAGAGAGGGAGACCGATAAGCAGGGAGTTACAGTAGTCGAGACGAGAATGAATAAAGGGGAGGTCATCCTACCCAAGCACCCCCATCTAGATTAGTTCCAGATGGGTGCTTCAGATGTTCACAGAAGAGGTACGGTCTCACGTCGTAAATTTACACGTGTACATTTGTGCCTCAAAATGAGCTTTAAAATACGCCTTATGTGAGGTGTGTTTTTTCTAAGTGAAAGGGAGAAGCGAATTTAGTGGCGTTTGTGCGCCGAGAATATGCTCCACTGTTTCTAGGGGCTTTTACTGGCATAAACTCCTGTAGAATTTACATGGCACTTATAATTAGGCCAGTAAAAACGTCCCATAATCCGCAGCGCGATTATGCTTGTTAAATTTGCGTTGTGGAAGGATGGTGCATATTTTACATTGGAATGAATGGCAACTGCCTAGAACATGATTTCAAGTGTATTTTGGCAAAGTACACCCAAAACAAGCGTAAGTTAATGTGGTGTGTATATATTCAAATACTGTACTACACAGATTTGTAAATGTGTTTAATCTAGTTTCTGATGTTCTAGAAAGTCTTATGATATAGTGTGAAGTTTCACACGACGAGAAGCGGAGTCTTTCTGTGAGACCTGATTGTTTTGGGTATGTTCACACAGCTTATTTTCTAGCGTAATTGCACGTGTATTGCGCTTTATATGTGACGAAATTCGCACTGCAATTATGGTAATTCATAGCTCTCATAGAGAGTTTGAATTACATGTCATATCGCACACCCGGGGAGAAAAGGACATGTCAATTGTTAGCGCCGCTTATGCGCTGCTGACAATGCATGTCAATGGGACCGGCCGGGTGCCGCCCCCCCCCATGCTTTGGAAGTACGTGCCCCAATAAGCCGTATGAACATACCCTTAAAGTGAGGGTTTGCTTGTCCTTTAACGCCTTAACAACCGCCCAGCGACTTTTGACATCGGCTGGAAGACATTGGAGTTTGCGGCTCCGGGCGCCGCAGCTGCGCTGAGATCGGGGCTGTACTACACAGCCCTGATCCCAGAGCATCTCCTGCGAGCATCGGGTTGCTTTAACCCTTTGATTCCGATGTATCGTCACCGCAGCGCAATCAAAGGGTTTCCCTGCAGAGCCCGGGGAACGGCTGCACAGTCGGCCCTGGGGACCTAGAGTAGCCCCAGGGCTTTCAGTGTACAGTCATAGCCAAAAGTTTTGAGAATGATACAAATGTTAATTTTTACAAAGTCTACTGCATCAGGTTTTATAATGGCAATTTGCATATACTCCAGAATGTTATAAAGAGTGATCAGCTTAACAGCAATTAATTGCAAAGTCAATAGTTGCCTAGAAAATGAACTTTTTCCCCCAAAACACATTTCAACTTCATTGCAGGCCTGCCTTAAAAGGACCAGCTAACATCGTTTCAGTGATTGCTCCATTAGCACAGGTGTGGGTGTTGATGAGGACAGGGCTGGAGATCAATCTGTCATGATTAAGTAAGAATCACAGCATGGACACTTTAAAAGGAGGCTGGTGCTTGGCATCATTGTTTCTCTTCTGTTACCAGGGTTTATCTCTAAAGAAACACGTGCAGTCATCATTGCACTGCACAAAACTGGCCTAACAGGGAAGATTTATCGCAGCTAAGAAAGATTGCACCCCAGTCAACAATCATCGCAACATAAAGGGAATTCAAGGGGGAGGGGTTTTCCATTGTTGCCAAAAGGCTCCAGGGCGCCAAGAAAGACCAGCAAGCGCCAGGACCGTCTCTTAAAAGTGTTTCAGCGTTGGAATCCGGGCTACCAGCAGTGCAGACTTGCTCAGGAATGGCAGCAGGCAGGTGTGAGTGCATCTGCACGCACTGTGAGGGGGAAACTCATGGAGCAAGGCCTGGTGTCAAGGAGGGCAGCAAAGAAGCCACTTTTCTCCAGAAAAAACATCAGGGACGACTGATATTCTGCCAAAGGTTTCAGGGAGTGGACTGCTGAGGACTGGGGGAAAGTCATTTTCTCTGATGAATCCCCTTTCCGAATGTTTGGAACATCTGGAAAACAGCTTGTTCGGAGAAGACAAGGGGAGCGATACCACCAGTCTTGTCTTATGCCAACTGTAAAGCATCCAGAAACCATTCATGTGTGGGGTTGCTTCTCAGCCAAGGGAATCGGCTCTCTAACATCTTGCCCAAAAACACATCCATGAATAAAGAATGGTACCAGAATGTCCTCAAAAAGCAACTTCTCCCAACCGTCCAAGAGCAGTTTGGTGATCAACAATGCCTTTTCCAGCATGATGGAGCACCTTGCCATAAAGCAAAGGTGATAACTAAATGGCTCAGGGAACAAAACATAGAGATTTTGGGTCCATGGCCTGGAAACTCCCCAGATCTTAATCCCATTGAGAACTTGTGGTCAATCATCAAGAGACGGGTAGACAAACAAAAAACCAACAAATTGTGACAAAATGCAAGCATTGATTGTGCAAGAATGGACGGCTATCAGTCAGGATTTGCTCCAGAAGTTGATTGAGAGCATGCCAGGGAGAATTGCAAAGGTCCTGACGAAGGGTCAACACCGCAAATATTAACTTGCTGCAATAACTCATTCTAACTGTCAATAAAAGCTTTTGTTAATCATAATATGATTGCACTTGTATTTCTGTATGTGATAAAAACATCTGACAAACACACATAAAAACCAGAGGGCAACAGATAATGTGAAAATATAATAGTTGTGTCATTCTCAAAACTTTTGGCCATGACTGTAGTAAGCCAGTGACCAGGACAGACTTGTGTGCTGTCCTGATCACTGCCTGTGTCAGACTGACACAGATTTTAATGTATTAGCATATATGAATATAATACATATATATGAAAAATGTAAAACCGTTCTCCCTTCATGAGATTAAAAAACATAAAAAGTGTTAAAAATATGAATAATAAATTTTTTTTTAATAAAAAATAATTGTGCATATATTACATACACAAAAAAAAACCTACACATATTAGGTATCCACACAACCGTAATAACCTGTACAATTAATCCAACAAGTTAAGTATGAAATGTGAATGGTGTAAAAAAATAAAAAAAAATAAAAAAAAATTCTGCAATTATTTATGTTAACTTAAACTATTCCCCCATAAAGTACAACTCGTCTTGAATAAAACGAGGCCTCATCCAACTGCTCATTGAAAAAATAAAAAAGTTACAACTGTTGAAAAGCAAGGAGGCAAAAATTAAAAAAATGTTCTGGTCATTAACTACTTTTCAGGCGTTCGGTTTAAGGGGTTGAGTAACCCGCTTGGTTTTTTAGTCTCGCGTACTACTACAGGTTATTCCGTACATGTAGCGGTCTCTTCTACTTTGTCCTGTAATGAGTACAGATGGATTCAGCAAAGGATTTGTAATACTTTTTCCTGTATAATGGCCGTTGTCCAAGGGAATGATAAAAAAAAATTTTCTTGCCGGTTACCTTTTGGAATCCTTTCATTGTGCCATTCACCTGCAGTCACCGGTAATGAGTAATACAACGTTGACTGATCTCTGGTAACCTCTGCCCTATAACCGGAATGTGATGACACTACAAGGAGAGAAAACTGTGGCTCTGATGTGGTGTGACGAGAGTCCTGCTCTGGAGACACAGGTTCTGCACGGCTGTCCAATGCGGGCAGTCCTGGATCCTGACAGTCATGTGCTGAGGAAGTGGGTGGTGGGGTCATATCCCTTTAGGAAGGGGAAGCCTGAGCTGCAGCCTTTAACCTTCTTCCCTTGCGCTGCTGCTGCACTTTATTATATGCTGTTGTTACTAGAGCTCACAGGTGGGTGTACAACTGCCCATCACCCAGCACGTGACCCAGCTGGCACAGCTCTGCATTTCTTGTGTATCCCAGCAGGCACGTGATGGACGTATGCCTGTTCGTATACTGCCCTTATGATTGATCTATGTACTATCAATATATACCGTGGCACATTACAGATTACAAATGCAAGACATAAAGAAGTCTAGGGAACATGTCTCTTGAGTCTTTGAAGTATTCAATGGAATGTATTGGGATTTCCATGTATTACGCTCAGGGCCGCCATCAGAAATTTTGGGGCCCCATACAACTGGAACATGGGTGTTACCAGTTGGGCATGTGTCCCTGCACAGTCTGACATTGCCCAATCCGTGCTGACTGTGTGTAGAACACAACCTTCTGAAAACTGGAATGGTAACTCCCATCTGACCGATTCAGTGATACATTTCTAGAAGGAATAAGGCCTCGTTCACACGACTTATTTGGGCACGGATTGGCGCCGTACTCCCCGCCGGATTTGCGCTTCAGTACGGCACCAATCCGTCCCTGTCATTACGGTAATCCACTGCTCTCATAGAGAACAGTGGATTCCGTCGCTCCTTCCCGCTCGCCGAATCCGCCGCGGGGGGAGAAGGTGACATGCACATTATTTACGGCGCGGACGCACCGTAAACAATGCATTGTCTATGGGGCCGGGAGCGGCGCCCCCGCCGCACTCCGGCCCCGCCCCCGTCCCATATTCACAGCGGATTTGTGAGCTCAATACGGCGCACACATCCGTCGGGAAATAAGCCGTGTGAACACGACCTAACAGAGGAACAGCCTTACACAGAGTTACAAGAGAAGAGGCTGCAGGATTATTGTTTTACAAGGAACACAAGGATTTACTAAAAAAGATATGTCGGAAGAGGTCACATAGTTACATAGTTAGTCAGGCCGAAAAAAGACAGACGTCCATCCAGTTCAGCCCATTTTGCTAAAGTGTTGCTATAGTGTTGATCCAGAGGAAGGCAAAAACCCCCATGAGGTAGAAGCCAGTTGTCCTCATATTAGGGAAAAAAATTCCTTTTCGACTCCAATCTGGCAATTAGAATAAATCCCTGGATCAGCGACCCCTCTCCAGAATCCTGGTCACTATAACTTGTTATTACATCTAGAAATGTATCCAAGCCCTTCTTGAACTCTGTTAGTGAATTCACCATGACAAGTTCCTCTGGCAGAGAGTTCCACAGTCTCACTGCTCTTACAGTAAAGAATCCCTTTCTATGTTTATGTAGAAACTCTTTCCTCAAGACGTAGATAATGCCCCTTGTTCTAGATACAGTCCTGGGTATAAATAAGTCTTTAGCGAGATCTCTATATTGGCCCTTAATATATTTAAACATATTTATTATGTCCCCCCTCAAGCCGTCACAGGTTGTCTACAAAAGGGATTGAGCAAGGTTTTTTTTTTTTTATTTGATTAACAAGTAAACTTTATTTGAAGAAGGGTACACACTTCGGCATAATATGGTACAGTCGTATACATATTCACACTGTGAAACAAGGACACGTCGAGACATTTGAGATAAGCCATAACCTACAGCAATGAGTATAAATAAGTAACAGAAATACCCCTATCTTAAGGCAGGATGGAACCTAACGTCCCTGCAACAGACAGGGAATTAGACTGGTACATTCATAACACCCCATCCGGTACTGACTCAAGTGTTCTAATAAATCCTATACAATCTATTGAATCAGCTGGTGAGACTCGAGATTAGGGGTGGATACCCCCCTATGCAGAAAGGGATTGAGCAAGGTTAGCAAAAATGGTCTTTTTTTTTTTTTTTTTTTTAAACCTTTTTAAATAGCGCCACCCTTGTCCATAGGCCGTGTCTGGTATTACAGCTCCGCCTGTTCAAGTGATCCCATGGACAAGAGTGATGGGGGTTCTGTTAACAGCAGTAGATCCCTTTTTTCTGAATCTCCGACATAATCAGCAAGCTTTTATAACAGCCGTTGTGGTATATTAGATGTTCATGCTCTTCAGCATGGAGAGGAGATTGCCGTTTAAGGCTCAGCAGACACAGTGAGCGGTTCTTACAGGGCGGACCGCTCGTGTCATAGACGTGGAGTTTGTTGCGAGGGATGAGGGAAGTGACTGTTCCTGGGACTCCTGCGGCTGGAGCTGTGCTGGAAACGCTCTCCATCCTCCCATCTGCTGTTTGCTTTGGCAGCCGCTCAGCTCCGTCATCTGATGAGTAGGATGGAAATGCTGATTTACTGTCAGGGCTGCTCCGTGCCACTTGCTTGCTTTTCTATTGATCTTTGCCTGAATTTGGGAAGAATGTGACGGAAGTGAATGGAAGACGCTTTTCTGTAGCTTTTTTTTTTGCTCTCCATTCCTTGCTTCACTGTTACCTATAGTCCAGTCTGCCAAGAGCTGCCTAACTATCACGGTGCAGCTTGTATCCTGAAAGCTTCCTGCTGTTCTGCAATCCACTCTTCTGCCTACCTAGTCCTGTAGAGAAAAAAAAAAGATCAATTTAATGGACCTTCATATGTTTCGAGAATGTGAAATGTGTCTTCAAACCGGGTGATATGATGGCGGTATTGTCAGAGTTGCACACCTATGGGACTTATAGTTGTCAGGAGTTTCTCCTCATGTTGTGTTGTCACATTGGCTTAAAAGTGATACAAGCATCATATGAAGTTTAAAACTTTATGGATTGATCTCATTACAAGCAAAGGTCATAGTTA